>CM022678.1:4613102-4661022 GCA_012295275.1 Chrysomallon squamiferum
TCACCTAAAAAATAAAAAATAAAAATAAAAAGAACAAAAAAATAAAACTTGAAAACAAAAGCAATAAATAAATAAATAATAATACTAATAATGATGTTGATGATGATGATGGTAACAATAATGAAAGATTTCATAATCTAATTTGCAATGTTAAAATCTTTGACAGTGATGAGATGAAGATTAGAATGACAAAAAGTATGATGATAATGACTTTAATAATAATATGAATGATAATAATCATTAGTCACAATAATAAAAAATAATGATCATCATGATGATAACAATAATGACAATACTACTGCTACTATTACTACTAATAATAATAATGAAGATGGTGATGATAATGAAAACGACAATTATAATAATACCCGAAAGAAAACGAAGAAGAAAAGAAAAGGAAATAGATGAGAAAAGGAACAAGAAAATTTAGTAAAAGAAAGTTACTGTCAAATGTTATCATATTAAATCAAAACAAAAATCTGATGTAACTACAAATCACAGTACCAGCAGTTCCACTGTAATTGGCTATAGACAACTGGAAATTATCGTCTTCTCCTGCTATCGAGAAATTCTTGTAGGAGGCGTAGGTCCTGCTCCCTACAAAATCTTCTAAATCTACCCTCAGTTCATAAAGTCCTTGAGTAGTCAGTCTGTGAATATTCGTGTTACCTAATAATAATAATAATAATGATGATGATAATAATAATAATAATAATAATAATAATAATAATAATAAATGTTTCTAATAAAATGTTCACTTCATAATGACACAAAATAAATATTAAAAGAATGTTTCGTCTTCAGAACTGACACATTCATTAACTACACTTTGTGTGAAAATTCGTGTTACCTAATAATAATAATAATAATAATAATAACTATGATGATGCTTATAATTATCATCATCAGTGTCATGATGAAAAAGATCACAATAATACGAACAACGATATTAATGGTGGAAGAAATGTGACACAAAATACTAAAATAAGTTATATTTTCTTTAAAAACATTTGTCTATTTCAGCATCCGTTTGCATCAACCGGCCAGTCTTTCGAAAAGATAATTAGCTTTAAACATACCCAGCCAGAACTCATTGTTGAAATTTCCGAAACCGTCTTTGTATTCGTTCCAAGTTCTGTAGAAATCTTCCGATCCGTCTGTCCTTCTCTGGAATACCTGAATCAGTATTGAAGAAAGACTAAACTATCAGACAATATAACATGTGATTATATTCTAGTCGAACCTAATTAAGAGTTTCAGGATAATAATTTATGTTCTATATCTACATAAACCCTTATTTAATAGATTCATTATTTTTATCTGTCTTTAAATCTTTGTGTTAGGCAGCATTGCTTGTGTGTACTTCTTTGTGTACGTAACAATACTTCTGACTTACCAGCCATCCTCCATTACTAATTTCACAATAGACACTGACTGGCTGTCCGCCGTCACGTGGTTGTACCAAATAAACACCGTCAGTCTGACTTCCTTTCTTCACGACATCGTAACAGTCTGCAGGTACGTCGTTTTCAACATCTGTAAAGTGAATTCCGTGTATTCTGAGTAAATCTTTGAATCTAATTATTTTAATCTCAAATAATAATAATAATAATAATAATAATAATAATAATAATAATAATCATAGGAATAATAATAGTATTCAAGCCATCTGCAGGTACGTTGTTTTCAAAATCGCTAACGTAAATTCAGTGTATTCTCGGTAAGTATTGATATCTAAAATGTGAACACGTAAGAAGAAGAAGAAAAGGAGACAAATATATTTGAATAATTTACCGAAACGTCGCATTCCTGTATAATTTTCGGAGGCTGAATGAAAAACATCGTCACCGTATAACAAACAATCGTTGTTAGTGGTCGAATAGAAAATACTTCGGCAGCCACGACGATGATAGCAGTTTACAGTGCACTGTAATCTTCCTGATGTTGTCATTTGTTTTAAACTTTGTGATTTAGGTTTTACATCTCGAAATAGTGATGATTCCTGGAAATTGATTTGAACGTTGCCAGAAACTGCGCATACTTCTGATGCAGCCGTGGATTCAAACAGGATGAAAATCATGAGTGATATATACTTCACAGACGTCATATTTGATGAAGTTGTTGTTCGTCTTCGAAGGTGTTATAGTTGCTGTCCTTTTGTTCGTCCTCAGTTAAACAATGCTTGATGAAATTATGTCGTGTAGAGAATACACGAGAGACAGTACTGCGTTCAATGACAATTTCTAGCCTCGTTTTGATCTAGTAATCGAAAAATGTTTTAAATTATTAATGACAGCAAATACTGTATTTAGAGTAACTGATTGAAATTAAAATAAATAATCACTTTTAAATAATACATAGGTTGTTGTTCGTGTTATGTTTCACGGGATTTGTGCTGATTTACAGAACAATGCTCTTCATCATGATCATTGGTCTGCTACTACTGAACCGAAGAGATTTAAATCGAATAAAACAATTCGTACGTCCATTACTTTTGATATACTTCTATAAATCTATAATACTTAATGAATTACATTTTAATTCCAGTGTGAAAAACAATATTTGTACTGAAAGTTTGGGAAAACAAGTGCTCATTGAATATATATATCTTCTCGTTTTACTGCTCTGTCTATTATCGTTTTATTTTATTTTTATTCAGTAGTAACCTAATGAAAAATTTACTTTATACTCGAATATCAAGAGAAAACAAGTTTGAAATAATGGACCTTTATCTTTGTATGTATACATATTTTTTTTATGTACGTGTGTATCTATAAACGCATGAATGAGTATATTTATTCAAGTGTAAGTTTACTGTTACTGTTGTCAGTGCAAAACGTGATACCACAAATTATAATATACTGCCGATGTAGAGTAGAGAAATGGTGACACAAACCGTCCAATTAAAAAGTAAAAAAGTGAAGTGTTATTCTACGGGTACTGACGTGTAACCAGTTTGTTCAGTCGCTGTTATTTATTTATGTAATTTGTACTCTAGAGACTGATTCGATATCTTCTGAATGTGAGCTATCGATTTATAACTTTCTAACAGATAAAAGGTGGAATAAAGTAATAAATATTTAATCTTTGTTTGGCGACTCTCCAGTACTAATATTACTGTTTGTTATTAAAGATGGATTCTGTAAAGTTAATATAATACATAACACAGTGTCGCGGATTTCTAAGATGCTTATTATAACTCGTAATGTTTGTTTGTGGTGTAACTGTGTTTTCAGTTCTGTAATCAATTCATTTTATTAATCGAGTTGATTTATAAGTCTTGCGGCTATGTTTATAAGCAAAGTGATTTGCCGATGGATATAGGTTTGTTTCGTCATGGAAGAATGTGGTAAGATGTTGTTTTCTTATTCTGAGACGGTGTAATGTCTAATTAAACTGTCTCAGTAACAATTATGAAGTTTAACTTGTTAAATCTCGCCTTCGAGAAGAATCTTATTTTTATATTGGTTCCCCGCTGATGTTAAGTCACTTTCTCACACAAGATATTCAAATATATTTTATCATAATTTATAATATCGATTATCGTTATGTTTCTTGTGATTAAATAGTAAATGTATAATAATTTGTTTTTCGCTTATTTCTGTACTGCATTTATAGAACTGGTTTATACAGTTTATAAATTCCTTGTCACAGGACCATTAATTAAAAACATCTAGTTAACTGCTAGACTGAGGCGCGTTGAAATACAGCAGATGTTTGATCAAACTGGACCCATGTTGAAGATAATTCAATTTCTACTACGAGACATCATCAAACACTTTTTTGAATGATAATACTCGGTTTACATTTAACACATAGTTGTAATTATTCCAGTTATTTTAGTAAGTATTAATGTACAGATTGTTCTAACTAAACAGTTTCATTCCTTCACTTTACGACATGTTTGATAACGTGATATCCACACTTTGCTAGAGAAAATTAGTATCTTTAGACACTGATTTTCGAAACACTGAGTCCTCTGCTACGATAAAAAAATAAATAAATAAATAAATAAATAAAACAAGTGAATCAGAGCATAAAAATTTATTAATTAAATTTCAAAGGTCAATGAAAGCGAGTCAACTCCACAGTGATCGTTATTTTTCTATGTCTCTACGATTAGTATTCTGACACAGATCTCTGACATTAATCGGTCCATATATTTTGTAATTAATATGGACTATGGGACAATCTCAGATGGTCTTATTTTCATAACTGCTCCTTTTAGTGGTTGAAACCATCGTTTTCTCCATGGATACCACCAAACTGATGTCTTATTACCCACCGTTGCATATGTATACAGTCCATTTAGATTGGAGAGAGAACAACTGTTGTACCACCAAGCTCCTTTATGGTATACAGCACAGTTCGCATCTGACCTGTCCAGATCTTTGTCTTTTGTAGTGAAATAATAGCCATTTAGATATGACAGACCATCACCTGAAAAACAGTGATTAAAATCATTTTATTATCTACATGTTATTTAGGCTCTACACTAATACAAGAAAATACCAACTTCTGTCTCTACATAATAGAAAACCAAAATATATCAATGTACATTTCTACTGAATATGTGAGCATTAAAATAAATTCATATTTTTTTAACAAGTTATTAACGAGTTAGCTGTGTTACCACTTTTATGTTTATCTGTCCGTCCATCCGTAATGAAAACTTATAAAAGATAGTCTGTCTTATAGTAAAATCCAGAATAACTGCATCATCACTATTAGTACTACTATTATTACAACAACAACAACAAGAATGGTTACTAATAATAATGAAGCCAATAATAATAAAAAGGAGAAGGTGAAAAAAATTAAATGAAAAAAAAAAAAAAAAAAGAAGAAGAAAAATGAAAAAACCCAGTAATGGAAAGTTAACAGCACCTATTATGAAAGTAAATGATAAGAAAAACGTAATATTGTTATGAACGCATGTACCAGCAGTTCCACTGTAATTGGCTACTGACAACTGGAAATTCTCTTCTTCTCCTGCTATGGAGAAATTCTTGTAGGAGGCGTAGCTCGTGTTCCCTTCAAAATCTTCTAAATCTACCCTCAGTTCATAAAGTCCTTTAGTAGTCAGTCTGTGAATATTCGTGTTACCTAACGATAATAATAATAATAATAATAATAATAATAATAATAATAATAATAATAATAATAATAATAATAATAATAATAATAGTAACAATGATGTGATGATGATGATGATATCAACACGAACAACGATACTTCTGTTGGAACAAATGTGACACAAAATACGAATATAAGTTATATTTTCATTAAAAAAACATTTGTCTATTTCAGTATTCATTTGCATCAATCGGCAGTCTTTCTAAAAGATAATCAGGTTTAAACATACCCAGCCAGAACTCATTGCGTAAATTTCCGAAACCGTTTTTGTATTCATTCCAAGTTCTGTAGAAATCTTCCGATCCGTCAGTTCTTCTCTGTAAAACCTCATTAAATAAGGAAACAGGTGAGTATGAACTTAAATTGCGCAGTCTTGTACAAATCGTCATATGATGGCGAGATATTAAACAATATAAATAAACACATACATACATATATACATCAAGTAACAAAGAAAGAAAACAAAAGAAACAAATATAACAATTTATTGAATGATCAGTTAATTAAGAAGCAGAAACTGTGACAACAAATCTCCGAATCTGGCGAAATACCAAGCCATAAAAGATATTTGTTTCACAATTTAACTTACTGTACACAAACTTTTACCTGACAGGGTTATTATAAGTGTTTAGAAGTCTGCGGATATATTTCTGAGTGTGTTTTTGTGTATATAAAATATTCCTGACTTACCAACCATCCTCCATTACTAATCTCACAGTAGACACTGATTGGTTGCCCAGCGTCATCTGGCTGAACAAAATAAATCCCATCAGTCTGAACTCCTCTCTTCATGACATCGTAACAGTCACCAACTACAACATCTGTACAGAGAAATCAGTGTATTCTGAACAAAATATTTCAAGATAAATACAAACATATAATAATAATAATAGTAATAATAATAATAATAATAATAATAATAACAATAATAACAATATAATAATAATAATCATAATTATAATAATAATAATAATCATGATGATAATAATAACAGTAATAATAATAATAATAATAAAATAATAATAGTAATAATAGTAATAATAATAATAACAAAAATAAATATAATAATAATAATAATAATAATAATAATAATAGTAATAATAATCATGATGATAATAATAACAGTAACAATAATAATAATAAGAAGAAGAAGAAGAAGAAGAAGAAGAAGAAGAAGAAGAAGAAGAAGAAGAAGAAGAACAAGAAGAAGAACAAGAAGAACAAGAAGACATAAATTAGGAAGACGACAAACGCAATCGAGAAATGTTATCAAAGAAAGATAATAATTTACCGAAACGTCGCATTCCCGAATAATTTTCAAACGTTGAACGAAAAACATCTTCACCGTATAACAAACAATTGTTGTCAGTGGTCGAATAGAAAATACTTCGACAGTCGGAAAGGCGATAACACTGTATAGCACACTCTAATCGTGTTGACGTTGCCATTTCTTTTATGCCTTGGATGTTGGGTTTCACGTTCTGAAACAATCGTGATTCACGAAAGAAAGTTTGTACGGAGCCAGAAGCGGGACAGACATCTGAGGAAGCTGTTGTCTTAAACAGGATGAAAATAATGACTACAAAGTCCTTCAGGAGAAGCATTTTAGAAGTCAGAGAAATCATACTTGACGTGGTCTTTCTCGTTTTCTTTGTGCTCTTTTTAAGAGAAATCACACTGTTGTTGTCCTTGTCGTCTTCACGGCAGTTGTGAGCTGGCTAACTGAGCCTATGTTATTATGTCATCAGTTTTTAATGTATATAAACTGAAGAGGACAATCAACATTATTAAAATGCAAAAGGTAGATTACCTTATTCAACTGATTCACTCATGTGTTAATGGAAGATTAATTTAATACGAAACACCGAGGTTTCATTCGAAAGAGGATTATGTATTTTTAATTTGTAAAACAAAATCAATAACTGACAACAGAAACAGTAAATTTGCACTTGAATAAATATTCTGTTACATGCATTTATACATACATACCAACACCGAAAACATCTATACATATGCAAATAAAGGTGCTCTATTTCAAACATGCTTTCTCTCGATGTTTAAGGTAAATTTTAAATTAGCTTACTACTGGAGAAAAAAAAAGGAGATAAAAATGGCGAATATCGATCTATTATTTCGTAATAGACAGAGCAATATAACGAGAAAATGTATCTTCAATGAAGTTTGGTTTTTCAATGCATTTAGAACAAAAAATTATTCAATATTTTAAAATACTGCAGTTAACTAGATTCACTCTGGAACTCAAATATGAATGAATCAATGCTTATTTTCTATTGGCCAATATCTCCTAATAAAATTATTGTTGATTTTCTTAGAAACTGACACTGGTCAACAGCAGTCTTTCTTCAGAAGTGTCATTATAGGAACATTCATTAAAGACCTATTCGTTCTCTGTATTGTTGTTTCAGTAAGAAAATTGTAAACATTTGTTTCCCTTGAATGATATTAAAACCAAATTCCCTTTACTTAGAAAAACTAAAATGTTTCACTTTTTCATGTCTACTTAATCAAAGACAGAGTGTGTTAGAGTGATGAAGCAAAGACTAAAGTATTCTAGCAGAAAATGTTTCCGATAAAGCAGCGGTAAAAAAAAAAAAAAAAATACAGAGAAAGAAAGAAATTGTATGTAATGAGTAAGAAAATAAAGGCCAAGTGAAAAGACACACACACACACACACACACACACAGACACAATAAAAAAATAATAACACCCATATTATTTCATCATTTTATATATTTTAACAAAATACTGAAAAGGGACACTTCACTAGAGTAAATAAATGAACATGAAGTAGCTCGTCTCTTAAGAAGAAAACAACAACACCAACTGACGCTTCAAGAACAATGTCAAATATTTCTTCTGTGAAGATAATTTTTATCGTGTATGGCTCTCTGCTTCAGGAGAAGCAGATTAGAAGTCACAGAAATCATACTTGACGTGGTCTTTCTGATTTTCTTTGAGCTATTTTGGAAAGAAATCACACTGCTGTTGTTCTTGTCGTCTTCACGGCAGTTGTGAGCTGGCTAATTGATCCTATGTTATTATCTTCTCAGTCTTTAATGTATATAAACTGAAGATGACAATCAACATTATTAAAATGCAAAAGGTAGATTACGTTATTCAACTGATTCACTCATGTGATAATGGAAGATTAATTTAATTCGAAACACGCAGGTTTCATTCGAAAGAGGATTATGTATTTTTAATTTGTAAAACAAAATCAAGCACTGACAACAGCAACAGTAAATTTACACTTGAATAAATATGCTCATACATCCATTTATACATACATACCAACACCGAGAACATATATACATATGTAAATAAAGGTGTTCTATTTCAAACATGCTTTCTCTCGATGTTTCAGAACAATGTAAATTTTAAATTAGTTTTCTCCTGAAGAAAAAAAAGGAGATAACAAATGGCGAATATCGATGTATTATTCCGTAATAGAGCAATACAACGAGAAAATGTGTCTTAAATGATCTTTGGTTTTTCAATGCATTTGGAACAAAAAAATTATTCAATATTTTAAAATACTACAGTTAACTAGATTCACTCTGGAATTGATAATATGAATCAATGCTTAATTTGTATTGGCGAATGTCTTCCAATAATATTATTATTGATTCTCTTAGAATCTCACACTGGTCAACAACAGTCTTTCTTCAGAAGTGTCATCAAAGGAACATTCATTAAAGACGTATTCGTTCTCTGTATTATTGTTTCAGGAAGAAAATTGTAAATATCTGTATCCCTTGAATGATATTAAAACCAAATCCCCTTTACTTAGAAAAATTAAATGTTTCACTTTTTCATGTCTACTTAATCAAAGACATGGTGTGTTAGAGTGATGAAGCATAGAATAAAGTATTCTAGCAAAACATGGATATTAAAAAAGACATAAAATTAAACATGATGGTCAAATTTAGGCAAGATTCCAGATTGATGAGTTTTTGCATCCGATCTGTTCTCTTCAAACTACAGCAGAATCTTAGATGATCTTATTTTCATGACAGTTCTTTTCTTTCAATGTCTTCTAGAAAGTGGAGTGGACCATTTGCATGGATGCCACCAAACCAACGTTTCATCAGTCTTATTTGTATCATACACCCCATTTAAATTGGAATATGTCCAATATCTGTACCATCAGCCACCTTTAAATTTTTCAGTGCAGTTGATAGATTCCCGAGCCACTTCTTTGTCTTTTGCACTGAAGTTACAATCGCTATGTATTTGGAGACTATCACCTAAAATACAGTCATTATACATATATATATATATATATATATATATATATGTGTGTGTGTGTGTGTGTGTGTTTGTGTTTGTGTGTATGCATGTAGGTTTTCACACACATACTCATATAATCAGAGAGAGAGGCAGTGATATATACTCTCTCTCTCTCTCTCTCTCTCTCTCTCTCTCTCTTTAGAAAAACACACACACACACACACACACACAAACATAAACACACATCTTATTTGCTGCCTTAAAGCACGTATCAGCCTATCTATATAACATGGTTAAAACAGGAAAATATTTGTTTAATGCGTAGATGACTGTAACAAAACTGCGTATCTATCGATAAATTTAACATCTTTGGTTTCGAACGACAACCAAGACCGAAGCAATCAAAAAGAAAGCCAGTATCAAATATTATCAAAGTAAAACAAGAACGACCATACTTATGTTAGATGAAATGTGACACAAAATACGAATGTAAATTATATTTTCATTAGAAACATTTGTCTATTTCAGCATCCATTTGCATCAACCGGCCAGTCTTTCGACAAGGTAATCAGGTTTAAACATACCCAGCCATAACTCATTGTTTAAATTTCCGAAACCGTCTTTGTATTCATTCCAAGTTCTGTAGAAATCTTCCGATCCGTCACTCCTTCTCAGAAATAACTGAATCAGTATTGAAGAAAGACTAAACTATAAGACAATATAAGCTGCGATTATAATCTAGTCGAACCTAATTAAGGGTCTCAGGATAAAAATTTATTTTCTATATCTACGTAAACCGTTATTTTATAGATTCATTATCTTTATCTGTCTTTAAATCTGTGTGTTAGGCAGCATTGCCATTACTGATTTCACAATAGACACTGATTGGCTGTCCGCCGTCACGTGATTGTACCAAATAAACTCTGTCAGTCTGAATTCCTTTCTTCACGACTTCGTAGCAGTCTGCAGGTACGTCGTTTTCAACATCTGTAAAGTGAATTCAGTGTAATCTGAGTAAATCTTTGAATCTAATTTTTTTTATTTAAAACGCAATAATAATAATAATAATAATAATAAAAATAATAATAATAATGATATTCATGACAACTGCAGGTACGTCTTTTTCAACGTCTGTAAACTGAATTCAGTTTATTCTCGGTAAATATTTATATCTAAAATGTGAACACGTAAGAAGAAAAAGAAAAGGAAGCAAATATATTTTAATAATCTGCCGAAACGTCGCATTCCCGTATAATTTTCTCAGACTGAATGAAAAACATCGTCACCGTACAACAAACAATCGTGGTCAGTGGTCGAATAGAAAATACTTCGGCAGCCGGGACCATGAGAGCAATTTACTGCACATTGGAATCTTCCTCAGGTTCTCATTTGTTTCAAACTTTGTGATTTAGGTTTTACATCTCGAAACAGTGATGATTCCTGGAAATTGGTTTCAACGTTGCCAGAAGCTGAACAAACTTCTGAGGCAGACGTGGAGTCAAACAGGATGGAAGGCGTAAGAGATATGTACTTCATAGACGTCATATTTGATGAAGTTTTTGTTGTCGTCTTCGAAGGTGTTATACTTACTATTCTTTTTTTCGTCCTTGGTGAAATAATGCTTGATCAAATTATGTCGTGTAGAAAATACACGAGAGACAGTATTGCGTTCACTGACAATTTCTAGCCTTGTTTTGTACTGGTAATCGAACACTGTTTTAAATTAATAATGACAGCAAATACTGTATTTAGAGTAACTCATTGAAATTCAAGTGAACAGTGACTTTTAAATAATTAATATGTTGTTGTTCGTGTTATGTTTCACGAGAATTGAGCTGATATATACAATAATGCTCTTCATCAGGATCATTGGTCTGCGACTACTGAACCCAAGAGATCTAAATCGAATAAAACAATTCGTACGTCCATTACTTTTGATATATTTCTATATATCTATAATACTTAATGAATTACATTTTAATTCAAGTGTCAGAAACAATATTTATAATGAAAGTCTGGGAAAAGAAGCGTTTATTGCATATGTATTTTCTCGTTGTACTGCTCAGTCTATTATCGTTTAATTTACTTTGTTTCAGAAGTAACGTAATGAAAAATTTACTTTATGCTCGAATATCTAGTGAAAACAAGTTTGTATGTATACCTACTTTTTTATGTAGGTGTGTATCTGAAAACGCACGAATGAGTATATTTATTCAAGGGTAAGTTTACTGTTACTGTTGTCAGTGCAAAACATGATACAACAAATTAAGAATACTGCTGATGTAGATTACAGAAATGGTGACACAAACGTCCAATTAAAAGTAAGAAAGTTAAGTGTTATTCTAGGGGAACTGACGTGTAACCAGTTTGTTCAGTCGCTGTTATTTATTTATGTAATATGTACTCTAGAGAGTGATTCGATAACTTCTGAAATCGAGATTTCGATTTATAACTGTTTAACAAATAAAAGGTGCAATGAACTAATAAATGTTTCATGTTTGTTTGGCGAATCTCTAGCACTAAGATTGCTGTTTATTATTAAAGATAGATTCTATAAAGTTAATAACAAAGCGTCGCGGAATTCTAAGATGCTTATTATAACTCGTCATGTTGATTAATGGTGTAACTGTGTTTTCAGTTCTGTAATCAATTCATTTTATTATTCGACTTGATTTAAAAGGCTTGCATCTATGTTTAGAAGCAAAGTGATCGGCCGATCGATATACGTTTGTTTCATCATGGACGAATGTGTTGTTTTCTTATTCAGAGAGGGTCTAACTAAACTGTCTGAGTAACAATTATGAAGTTTAATTTGTTAAATCTCTCCATCGAGAAGAATCTTCTTTTTATATTGGTTCCCCGGCTGATGTTAACTCACTTTCTCACTTAAGATATTCAATTATATTTTATCATAATTTGTGGTATCGCTTATCATTATCTTTCTCGTGATTAAATAGTAAATGTACCTTAATTTCTGTTTTGCTTATTTCTGTAGTGCATTTGTAGAACTGGTTTATACAGTTTATAAATTCCTTGTCGGATGACCATTAATTAAAAACATGTTGTTGACTGCTAGACTGAGTCGTGTTCAAATACAGCAGATGTTTGAGCAAACTGGACCCATGTTGAAGATAATTAAATTTCTACTACGAGTCATCGTGAAACACTTTTTGAATGATAATAATCGGTCTACATTTAATACGTGGTTGTAATTATTCCTGTTATTTTAGTAAGTATTAATGTTCTATTGTTTTGGGTAAAGGCAAAGAGGCACGTACAGATTGTTCTAACTGAATAGTTTCATTCATTCACTTTACGAGATGTTTGATCTCGTGATATCCACACTTTGCTAGAGAAAATTAGCATCTTTAGCAACCGATTTTCGAAACACTGCTATGATAACAAAAAATAAGTAAATAAAACAAATGAATTACAGCACAAAGATTTATTAATTAAATTTCAAAGCTCAATGAAAGCGAGTCAACTCCACTTTGGTCGTTATTTTTCTATGTCTCTACGATTAGTTTTCTGACACAATTCTCTCACATGAATCTGTTCACATGTTTTGTAATTAATCCGGACTATGGCACGATCTTGAATGGTCTTATTTTCATAACTGCTCCTTTTAGTGGTTGATACCATCGTTTTCTCCATGGATACCACCAAACTGAAGTATATTCAGCCTTCGTTCCATTTTTGTACATTCCATTTAGACTGGAGTGAGAACAACTGTAGAACCACCAACCTGCTTTATAGTCTAAAGCACAGTTCCACTGATATGTGTCCCTATCTTTGTCTTTCGTGCTGAAATAAGAGCCACTTTGAACTGACAGACCATCACCTGAAAAATAGTGATTAATAAACATTTTGTTAGCTACATGTTATTTAGGCTATACACTAATTTAAGAAAATCACTACTTCTCTATGTGAATAATAATAAAAAATATAAATATCAATATACATTTTTACTGAATATGTTAGTATTAAAATGAATATATATTTCTAAATAAGTTATTAACGAGTTAACTGTGTTACCACTTTTCTGTTTCTTTGTCTATCCATCCGTAATGAAATCTTAAATAAAATAATCTGTCTTATAATAACAACCATAATAACTGCATCATCACTATTACTCCTACTAATATTATTACAACAGCAACAACAAAAACAACAACAATGGCTAATAATAATAATAATAATACTGCCAATAATAATATGAAGGAGAAGGTGAAATAAAATGAATCTGACGAAAAAAATAAGAAGAAGAAGAAAGAGAAGAAAAAACAGTAATCGAAAGTTAACATCACATATTATCAAAGTAAATGATAAGAAAAAAGTAATATTATTATGAACACATGTACCAGTAGTTCCACTGTAATCGGCTACTGACAACTGGACATTCTTTTCTTCTCCTGCTATCGAGAAATTCTTGTAGGAGGCGTAGGCCGAGTATCCTGCAAAATCTTCTAAATCTACCTTCAGTTCATAAAGTCCTTGAGAAGTCAGTCTGTTAATATTCGTGTTACATAATAATAACAATAATAATAAAAACAATAACAACAACAACAACAACAACCATAATAATAATAATAATAATAATAATAATAATGGTGTTGAAAACACTGATGATAGTGATAGGTTTAGGAGACAATTGCAAAGTTTGTGAAAATGTTACACAAAATGAATGAATAATTAAACTGATTTAAAACTGATATGTGCATTCACTAACGGTTCCTGTTATCAAACAAGCAACAACGTTACAACATACCCAACCAGAACTCACTGATTAAATTTTCGAAACCGTCTTTATATTCATTCCAAGTTCTGTAGAAATCTTCCGATCCGTCAGTCCTCCGCTGAAAAACCTGAATCATAATTTAGAAACAATTTGCTATAGCGTAAAGCAAAAAGTGATCATAATCTTGTCCTTGTCTATTAATATCCCCAATACCCCCACAAAATAAGAATCATTTTCTAACATGTAGATACACTGGGACAGATACATTACTTGTGTCTGTATAACTCTGACTCTGTGTGTGTCTTTTCGTGTGCATATGCATGTATATATATATATATCTCGAGATGTATCTGACTTACCAGCCATCCTGCATTACTAATTTCACAATAGACACTGATTGGCTGTCCGCCGTCACGAGATGTTACCAAGTAAACACCGTCAGTCTGAAATCCTTTCTTCACGACATCGTAACAATCAGCACGTACAACATCTGTAAAGAGAAATCAGTGTATTCTGAACAAAATATTTGTAGGTAAATATAAACATGTAATAATAATAATAATAGTAATAGTAATATTCACGACATCGTAACAGTCTGCAGGTACATCGTTTTCAACATGCTCAATATCTGTCAATGGAGCTTGTATATTCTTGAAAAACACGAATATATTCTTCTTCTTCTTCTTCTTCTTCTTCTTCTTCTTATTATTATTATTATTATTATTATTATTATTCAGCCCTGCACAATGAGCATCGATCTCCGTTTTGGAGTCTGATTTTCAATATTTATACTACTACTACTACTACTACTACTACTGCTGCTACTACTACTACTACTACTACTACTGCTACTACTACTACTACTACTACTACTACTACTGCTATAATAATAATAAATACAGTTGAGGTAATTAAAAAATAATAATAAAAATCTGTATGTCTAAGTAATTATTATTATTATTGAGTCCTGCAGAAAGAGCATCGAACCTCGTTTTGGAGTCTGATTTTCAATATTTATACTACTACTACTACTACTATAATAATAATAAATACAGTTGAGGAAATTAATAAATAATAATAATAATCTGTATGTTTAAATAATTTACCGAAACGTCGCATTCCCGGATAATTTTTCAAGGCCGAATGGAAAACGTCTTCACCGTACAACAAACAGACGTTGTCAGTGGTTGAATAGAAAATACTTCTGCAACCTGGACGATGATAGCAATTTACTGCACATAGTGATCTTCTTGGGTTGTCATATCTTTTAAACTTGGTACCTTGGGTTTTACATCTCGAAATAGTGGTGATTCGTGGAAATTGGTTTCAGGTTTGCCAGAAGCTGGACAGAATTCTGTGGCAGCCGCGGACTCGAATATGAGGGAGATTAATAAGACGATGTTCTTTAGAAAAGACATATTTCACATCTATGTTGTCCTCTTCTCAAATGTTATCCTTCACGTCGTAGTTTTCGTTTTCACTTAAGTTATTATACTGTTGTGACGTTTTCACTGGTTGAACTTGTAACAATTAACGTCGTCTTCAGAGAAGTTATACTGGACGTCGTTGTTGTCGTTTTGACTTGAAATTATGCTTGATGTCGTTGTTATCGTGAGCAGAATAAATGTGAGATAGTCACGTAGTCACTGATCATCTAGAGTTAGGCCTACTTAGTATAGACAAAAGAAAAGTTTTAAATTAATAATGAACAAAAATGAAGTATGGTATTCCCAGTGACGCTTAGAATAACAAATAAATGGTTATTTTGTTTTTAAATAATTGAAGTGTTGTTCTATATGCCATACACATAAGTGTTTCTAGGTGAATTAAAAGTACTTTTAAAATCGGAATATTCAAGGACATTTGTTACTAATCATATGAGTCTGAACTGAAAGGAATCTCTCTCTCTCTCTCTCTCTCTCTCTCTCTCTCTCTCTCTCTCTCTCTCTCTCTCTCTCTCTCTCTCTCTCTCTCTCTCTCTCTCTCTCTCTCTCGTTTTCTTCCTCCATTATTGGTCTGTTTCCTTATGAGAAGTATTGATCAATGGCTAACGATTCCGATGACATTTAGATCGATGTAAAATCATTCCTAAAATCATTTTATAATGAAGACTTTTTTTCTGGATATCTGAATATAGTGTAAGTTTCTATCGATTTCTTTAGATTCTATTTTCTAATTCCATATAGTTTCTAATCTTCTTCTTCGTCTTCTTCTGCTAATACTACTACTATTACTACTACTACTACTATTACTACTTCTACTACTAACATTTTTGTAATTTATTAATATACTTTACATTTATTGATATATATTTTAAATAATTATTATTATTATTATTATTATTATTATTATTATTATTATTATTATTATTATTATCGTTATTATTATTAGGTAACACTAACATTGATTATCTGATTACTCTAGGATTTTATGACTTTAGATGAATTTGAAGATTACATGCGTCCTTCTATGAATATCTCTATAGCAGTGGAAGAAGACAAGAATTTCCAATTGCCTGAAAATAGTGTAATCGAACTGGTAGTACAGATATTTTTAATTCCAATACTTTATTATTATTACTATTACTTGGTAATTGATAATTTGATAATTTAGTTATTTATTTATTTTTTTAATCCATTTTCCTATTCGCTTTCCTCTTTTCGTTCATTTTGTTTTTTTCTCCTCTCGATCTTCATTTCTCTACCATGACCAGGCAGTTGAATCTAAATAAGGGTTATTTCCTTTCCTAAAATAGAGTATGTGTTTTTCCATTTGCGTTGAATGAACATAAATAATAAAGTATTTTCTTTAAAGCCCGTCACCGATGTAAACATTGTAATAGAAGAATATAAACAACGAACGAATTAATTTCTTTGACGACATTTCTGTACAAACAGTAACAAAATAATGGCAGAAGCGATTCTCAGGGAAGACATACATGACGTCGTTGCTGTCGTGGTCATACACATTGTACTTGTCGTGCTTCATGTCGACAAACGGTAAATGCAATCTTTTCCTTTCTTACAAATTAACTACATCGCCTGATTTACTTGTTGTCGTAAACTGAATGTAGTTAGCTGCAGCTGTTCTGAACTTAAATGTTGACACATGCAGTGTGTATCGTGGAATTAAGCGTAGACCAATCAACTGCTGTTTGATAGAAAATTAACGCAGAAACTGTCTGTTTATGCATAGGATTTATGCTCCAGCAACTGATTCGATAGTTTTTGAAATACAGATATCGATCTGTAGCTTTCTAACAGAAAGACAGATATAATCAACGAATAAATGTTTAATATTTGTTTGGATATACTATGCATTACTTTCATTGCTGTCGATTCTTTTTATTATAATATTAGTTTACATGTACTGAATAGTGATAAAATTGCTGAAAACTTTCAGATTTTGTTTAATGCTTGGATTCTAACTTTTCAAAGTTATTGTAAAGATAATTATATAGCATTCAATCGGTAACGATAAAACGGTGTGCGTATATATTGGAATTAAAACAATTTCATTATTTTCGTTTACAGCATATAAGTTTGGAATACCTGAAATATATTTTCTTACGCACACGTGAAAATAATAATTTAAAAAATAGTGGAAAAACACAAACAAATTACTGCATAAAATTTATTAATTAAGAAAAATAAATAAATAAAACATTAGGAAAGATAAGAAAAACCGTAATCTACACGACATTGATCAGTATTTCGTAGACTTCGCATGTCTCTCTCTGTTGTGTCCACGTATTTTTGTGCCTTGTTCGAACTATGGCACAAAGTTCGACGGTCTTATTTTCATAACTGTTCTTTTTAATGTGATCTCCGAATCGTAGTTCGGATCGAACCACCGAATTGTACCTGGTTCATTCTTCGTTTTACTGTACATACCATTTAAATTGGAACGGAAGCAATATTTGTACCACCACGCGCCGGTATTTTCTTTAGCACAGTCCAAAGGCGAATTGTCTAAGTCTTTGTCTTTTGTGCTGAAATAACAACCGTTGTGCCACCCCAGAGCATCAACTACAGAAAAATAAGAAAAAATAAATAAGAGAAGAAAACAGTTGATGTATTTCTTTTGATTTGACTCCGTCTGATTCATATCCACACATGACAAATTAGTAAAGTAATACACGTTTACTGAGTATCTGACTGCATCAATAAATAGAGATAATATAAAATACTTAATAATTACTTTCCTAACTACTAAGTAAGTTCTGGGTTAACATTCTTTTGTCAGTACTTCCGACCTTTAAACGTGAATAATATGAAAGCTTCATCTTCTTTTTCTTTTTTTCTTTTTTTTTATAATTACATTTGCAATATTGAAATCCTTAAAAGTGGTGTAGAGGATGATGATGACAATTCTCGTAATAATGATTTTAATAATAATATTAATGATAATGATAATGATGATGAACATTATAACGTACAATAATGTCAATAGTGCTAATAATGAAAATGATGAAGAAAATGACAATGGTAATAATAACGAAAAGAAGACGAAGAAGAAAAGAAAACCAAATAGACGAAAAGGTTAACGTCAAATGTTATTATAGTAAACAATAACTACAGGATGATGTAATTTTAAATGCTAGTACCAGCAGTTCCACTGTAATTGGCTACTGACAACTGGAAATACTTTTCTTCTCCTGCTATGGAGAAATTCTTGTAGAAAGCGTAGGTTATATTCCCTTCAAAATCTTCTAAATCTACCCTCAGTTCATAAAGTCCTTGAGTAGTCATTCTGTGAATATTGGTGTTACCTAATAATAATAATAATAATAATAATAATAATAATAATAATTGTAGTAGTAGTAGTAATAATAATAATAATAATAATAGTAATAATAATAACAACAATAATAAATGTTTGTAATGACAAGATGTTCACTTAGTTATGAAATAAAATCAGTATTAAAAGAATGTTTCATCTTCAAAACTCACACATGCATTCACTAATCGTTCTGTGCGTCAAACAAGTAAAAACATTAGAACATACCCAGCCAGAACTCACTGTTCAAATTTCCGAAACCGTCTTTGTATTCATTCCAAGTTCTGTAGAAATCTTCCGATCCGTCAGTCCTTCGCTGAAATACCTGAATCAGTAACGAAGAAAGACAATACAATCTAGTTCAAGTTCAAAAAGAACCACTGGGATAAAAAAATCTATGATCTGTGTCTACTACATGAGCCCTTATCTCATAGAGATGTTATCTCTAATTGTGTATAAAATCTGTGTGTCAGCAAAGATTTATAAGTCTCCCTTTTTGACTTACCAACCATCCTCCATTACTAATTTCGCAGTAGACACTGATTGGTTCTCCGCTATCACGTGGTTTTACGAAATAAACACCGTCAGTCTGAATTCCTTTCTTCACGACTTCGTAACAGTCAGCAGGTACGTCGTTTTCAACATCTGTAAAATCAATTCAGTGTATTCTGAGTAAATCTTTGAATCTAATTATTGTGATCTAAAACACAATAATAATAATAATAAGAAGAAGAAGAAGAAGAAGAAGAAGAAAAGAAGAAGAAGAAGAAGAAAAGAAGAGGAAGACAAAAATAAAGGCAATCATCAAAGTAAACGAACAATTGATAAAAATCAGAGAAATACTTTTTTTTTCTTTCGTTAATAGCTTACCGAAACGTTGCATGCCTACATACTTTTCAAATGTCGAATAAGTGACTTGATCATCGTACAACAAACAAACGTTGTCAGTGGTTGAATAGAACATACTTTGACAGTCAGACAAATGATAACACTGTCTGGCACACTCTGATCGTGCTGAAGTTGTCGTTTCGACTATTCCTTTGATCTTGGGTTTCACGTTCTGAAATAATGGTGATTCTCGCAGAACAGTTTGTATGGAACCAGAAGCTGGACAGACATTTCCCGCAGTCGTGATCTTAAACAGGATGAAAATGACAACTGAGATGATCTTGACAGAAGTCATATTTGATGACGTTGCTGTTGTCTTAGTAGGAGTTACACTTGCCGTCACTGTTGTCCTCTTCTTAGAATGTTGTTCCTGTCCTTGTTTTCGTCTTCAGTGAGAAACAAATGTTCTTGAAGTTATGGCGTGTAAAGAATGCATGCGAGCCAGTTCTGAGTTCACTGATGTTTTGTAATCTCGTTTAGTGCTGATAATCAAACTGTGTTTTAAATTAATGATAAGAGAGAATAGGATATTTAGAGTAACGCATAGAATTACAAGTAAATTGTTAGTTTTGAATAATTTAAATGTTGTTGTACGTGTTACATTTCAGGGGAAATATGCTGAGAAACATCTTTATCCTTTTTATTGTTAATTTTATTATATATATATTATTTTCTTTCAGTTTCATTTTATAGTATTTATTTAATTCTTTTCTTTTATTTTATTTGATCTTATTTATTTATTTATTTATTTATTTATTTTTCTTCCTTTTCTTCTTCTTCTTCTTCTTCTTCTTCTTCTTCTTATTATTATTATTATTATTATTATTATTTATTTTATTATTATTATTATTTTGCTAAATGCAGAAATAGGTAAACGTTTAATTTTAAATGGCTACTGTATTTACGGAACATGGCAATAAAAGATCGGGTTTGGAAACCTAATAAACTCTGCTTGGTCATTAGCTAGTTGCTGGCCGCCATGTCAAAATTATTTGTTTTATTTTTCCATTGTAGATATACAAAAATACTTAGAATTTAGTGAAATAAAATCTTTAATAATTAACGAATTGTATCTTAATCCAAGTGTCAAATATGATCTTTGCACTGAAAGTTTGGGAAATACGACGTTCATTGAAGATATATTTTCTCGTTGTATTGCTCTGTCTATCATGAAATAATGCATTGATGTGCAGCATTTTTATTTTTATTTAGTTTTAGAAGTGTTTGGTACCAAATGGTAACCTAATTAAAAATTTACTTTGTGTTCAAATATCAAGAGAAAGCGTGTTTGAAATAGTCCACCTTTATCATTGTATGCATATATATTTTAATTTTTTTTTTTTACACTTTTCCTAATGTAAATTGTGTTGCATATAATCTTTACATATTAATAAAATACGTTTTTGATTTCACACTTAAATATGAATTTCTGTTTTGATTACAATATTTTCTTTGATGTATTTCTGAAATATGAAGCAACCCTTCATGTAACTTACCTACGAATATATTCTGAATATGATATTACGTTTTTGATCATTATTAATTTAAAACTGTTGGTGACATCAGATATCTGGGTTATACATAACAGAGATTTGTCTTTGTTAATGGTTTTTTTTTTTGTTCGTTCTGAGTTTATATTTTTATTGACTGATTTATTGATTATCATTAGTGTTATTTTAAATATTATTTAATACTTTCTTCTTTCCTTTTTATGAATACTAAATGAGACATACATATTAGTATAAAAGTAAATTCATACATACAATTTTTAGATGAGATTTCTTAATTTTCAAGTTACTGCTGTTTTGTTTTATATATTTATATACACTATTTTATCTTGTTATAAGAATAATAATAAAAATAATAATATTAATAAGATAAAATAATAATAATAATAGTAATTATTGTTATTATTATTATTATTATTGTTATTATTTTTTTTATTATTATTATTATCATCAACATCACACACATCATCATAATCATTAATATTGTTGTTGTTGTTATTATTATTTTTTTGTAATTATTATTATTATTATTATTTGTTATTATTATTTTTTTTTTAATTAATTAATATTTACATCATCTGTATTTTTATTCAAGAATTATTAACATACACAAACACAGAAGGACATTTATTATTATTATTTTGTTATTCTTTTTGATGTTTTAATTATAATATTTACATCATCTGTATTTTTAACAGCAGATCAAGAAAATCATGTTAACATAAACAGAAACAAAGAAGGACATTTTATGCATGAGGTTACTTATTTTTGTTGTTATTAAAAACATTAACTTAAAATAAAATTTTTCTTTTTTTATTTTTGGCTGTTTTTTTTGTTTTTTCATTATATATTTCCTCTTTCTTTCTTTATTTATTATTATTATTTTTATTTTTTAAAATAATACCAAAGATAAAATAATATAACCATAACTAGACTGTAAACAGAAAATTTTTTTGTTCTTTTTAAAAAGAATTAATGCGAACTTCTGGCATCCAGAAAAGCTTAGGTTTTGTGATGATGAAAAACTTTTGCCTTTGAAACCGTTAAACATTAACTAAAACTATAAAATAAAATTTGTTCCTGAATAAAATAGAATAGAATAAAAATAAAATAATTCTTCATAAAAAGAATACATATTTTTTTAACAGTTCTATTTCACGAATGTCAATGGTAAGATGCACTCGTTGAAACGAGACATCGATGTAAAGTTTCTAATCGAAGGATAGAAGTAATGAACGAATTAATTTTTAATAATTGGTTGTTTTTCCAGTACAAAGTAATTTTGTTGCTGTTTGAAGAATGATATAGCAAAATAACTCTAATATGAAGGAATAATTAACTGAACTTTGAATAAAGATATTTGTTTGTATGCCCTGAAGTATGAAAATAATACTCAGTCTTTACAGGTTTTCTTTAATGACTGAATGGTAGTTATTTTAAAGTCATTATATATGTTATTATAATTCGACTTTCCGCCATGTTTAATCATCTTGCGTTCTCCAGCTTTTACTGAAAAACCTCTCTCCAGAGGATCATTTTTAGCAATTAGGATTACAATTGTCGATAAACATTATCATATTCAGTACACAAAAGTTCCTTATCTTCTGTCCATTATTAACACCGATTCTTATTTTCATATGCAGAAAAATAGATCAACAAGGTCTGACAGAGGGACAGACAGAATAAAACATCTAAGACAACAAACATCTTTATTCTTTACTTAGCACAAAGACAGATATATCACTGCTATTAATGTAAACATTTTCTGAGACAAATGACTTCATTAAAATAACAGCTTCCTGTAACGTCGAACTCCTGGACAATCGTCAAATGTAGACTGAAAAACATCGTCACCATGCGCAAAACAAACATTGTCGTTGAAGAAACTGTGACGTAGTGGAAACAGGCCTCTCAGTATGGCAAGGTGAAATGATTGCCTGCCATTAAAGATATGTTTCACAATTTAAGTTGCTGTATACAAACTCTATATATCTGCGAGCCTATAAATCTGCATATGTGTTTCTGAGTGTGTTTTTGTTTGTCTACATAAAGGTCTTTCTGACTTACCCGCCATCCTACATTAATAATTTCACAGTAGACAGTGACTGGCTTGACTACATCACGTGATTGTACCAAAAATTCAAAAACGAAGAAATGAACAAATATATGTATTCATTCGCAGAAAAGGAATTCTTAAAGAAGAAGAAGAAGAAGAAGAAGAAGAAGGAAAAAAGAACAAACTACAAACTAGTTTTGGATGTGGTGCAGGTCTGCAAGATGCACGATCTCGGTGTTGTTGTTATTCTTGTTGTTCTTCTTCTTTTTTCTTCTTCTTCTTCTTCTTCTTCTTCTTCTTCTTCTTATTATTATTATTATTATTATTATTATTGTTATTATTATTATTTCTGCTGCTGTTGTTTGTGTTGCTGATATTGTAGTGACTGTGGTTATTGTTGTTACAAAACACAATAGGAAAACGCAGTAACCTCGTTATTAAAGTAAGGAAAGTACTAATTATTTTAAAATTTTATTTTTATTTCAGTGGTCTGCTTTTATTATGAGAGTTTGATTCGATTAATGAGAGGCATAACAATCATTGCAATAATTGTTTATTAGGTGATGGTCTTGACTGGCACAATGGTTGTTATTTCCGTACAAAAGAACAAAGACTTGGACACTTCAGCTGACAACTGTGCTGAAACTTACTAAGGTGCGTGGTTGGTCAGAAATGTTCTGACTACTGAAAAATGCACTGCAGTTTCGAAAATAAAGAACAGTTATGAAAATAAGACGATCTTACTTCGTACCACTTGAAATGAAAATGTTTGACGAAAATACAGTAATACGTGGACATATAGAGGAGATATTTGAAGTCTGTGTGAATTAATGTTCGTTGTGGTGTTGATTCTGGCATGTCTTCTGTTTTCTACTTTGTTTTGAAATTTAGTTTATAAATACTTACATTATGATTCATTTCAAACTTTTTTCTTTCATTATTTCAAACCACAATCGTTTTCAGTTATTTCAATCTTAATTGTTGTGAACCATGAATGACAAGCTGGATATCACGTGATCACACATGTAGCTAGAAAAAGAAAAACAAAAGGAAACTGTTTTATTATAACTGTAAAACAACTGCAGTCCATGGATTATAGAAAATGTATAGTGTTTGAGATTTTAACTACGATTCAGTACATATAAATCAATTATATTATGACTATTGGAATTAAAGTTAAATATTTATTGTATAACAGTAAGACTTGTATGTTATCTACTACATTTATTTTGCAGCATTCAGTTTCATGCATCAGTGAAACTTCCTCTTTGTACTGGAGTGTAGGCAAACATAAAATATTTATTCTTTGATTTTATCTGGTTTTCTATTAGAAAAATATAAACAGATAATTCGCTTTCAGACTGTGTCGACATATTCACTGCAGAACAAATTATTTAGATAAGTCATAACAATTGATGGAATACAATTACATGTTAATGGTTTCTGAAGAAAAAAACCCACTCACTTTATTTTTTCAATTTTAATTCTATCACAGCTTGTCTGTATCAGTATTCATATCGGCAGTTGCGACAAAGCATTCATTGAAACGTGTTGTTTTTGTACAAGGAATTACTTATCCACGCTATTTGTCTGTTAACCGAAAGAAAGGAAACGAATAATTAATTATTTTCCTAAAAAAAAATAGAGTATTCCAATAAATCAATATTGAAGGCAAATACAGCTCCTATCTATTTGTGTACAAGACAAGATCGACAACACTCTGATTTCTCCGGAGTCAACAACCACAACGTCAACTATGACTTCTGTGAAGACTATCTCACTTAGGATTTTCATCCTGTTTGAGGCCTCTGTTTCCTCAGAACTCTGTCCAGCTTCTGGCAACGTTGAAACCGATTTGCACGAATCACCATTATTTCGAGATGTAAAACCCAAATCACAAAGTTTAGAAGAAATGACAACACGAGGAATTTACAGTGCGCAGTCAATTGCTATCATCGTCTTGGCTGCCGAAGTATTTTCTATTCAACCATTGACAACGTTTGTTTCTTACACGGTGTTGATGTTAATTATTCGACATCTGAAACGTGCAACGTTTCGGTAAGTTATTAAGATAAAAAATAGGTAGTTCTGTCATTTCCTTTGTCGATTCCATTATCTTTTCTTTCTTCTTTATCTTCTTTATCTTTTTCTTTTTTATCTTCTTCTTTGTTGTTGTTGTTGTTCTTTTTATTATTATATTTGCGTTTTAGAAACAAATATTTGCAGATAGACGACTGAAGATTTACTCAGAATACACTGAATTGATTTTGCAGATGTTGACAACGACGTACCTGCTGACTGTCACGATGTTGTGAAGAAAGGAATTCAGACTGACGGCGTTTATTTCGTTAAACCATGTGTTGCCATAGACCCTCATAAGTGTCTATTGTGAAATTAGTAATGGAGGATGGCTGGTAAGTTAAAAAAGTTTGATTTATCCATCTATCTATAAAATATATATGTATGTATGTATCCATGATGTCTGTAACCAAATTAATAATGGAGTATACAGTTTTCATAGCTTCACGGTCCCCTTACCTAAGCTACTTACTTGCAAGAGGAAGTAAGCGTTTAGGGATTAAGAAATGAATTAGTAAATTTAGACAATGGTTTATTACGGTGATGGTATAATACTACCAACATCATAAACAAAGAGATTAAACAAATACGCTTTTACTGACACAGTTTATGCCATACAATTACTGCACCAAAACAAGTGATAAAATTATGCAGGACAAAAGTTTCAAAATACTCTCCCGTGATCTCCGTGAAGATGAAAGAGAATCACGGGATATGCATGCAGCAGCTTGTCTGGTAAAAACGCGTTTTTAGGCCAGGACTCCGGTTTTCTTTGTTGTTTGCATAAATTATGTTCCAGTGGACGTCAACGAAATTTGTGTTTATAACCGAAACTGGCCGCTGTTTATCTTAACTAATAATTTTAAGAATGATCTTTAAAAGTTGTTTTTTTTTCATCGAATGTTTTGTTCTTAAAGGATATTACGATAGTCAAAAACATATTTCAATTATTTAATTTTACCGGAATCTAAAGGAAATCATTTGAAGTAAATCGTATTAATAAATATACATATTTGTTCCCCATCTGTATATCTATCTATCTTTCTATCTATTTAGCTAGCTGTTTACCTCCTTTCCTACCTACCTACCTATCTGTCTATCTTTCTGTCTATTTCATTTTGTTTATTTCTTACAAACCGGTGTACTTGTGAGTGTATTTATATTTTTTAGGTTTTTCAGCGAAGGACAGACGGATCAGAAGATTTTTACAGAACTTGGAATGAATACAAAGACGGTTTCGGAAATTTGAACAGTGAGTTCTGGCTGGGTATGATTAATATATGTTAACTGTTTGATATTCTGTAAAGGTCATTGGTGGACTTAATGGTGAGACACATTTTTTGACAGTTTAGTTATAATTCTTTATCAAATATAATACTTTTCCAAATATTTGTTTTGCCTCATCAAAATATTATTATTATTATTATTAGGTAACATGAATATTCACAGACTGACTACTCAAGGAGTTTATGAACTGAGGGTAGATTTAGAAGATTTAGACGAGAACGTGACTTACGCCTCCTACAACAATGTCTCTATAGTAGGAGAAGAAAAGAATTTCCAGTTGTCAGTAGCCAATTACAGAGGAACCGCTGGTAATTAGAATTACACTTATACTATTGTATTTTAATTATTATTATCGTTCTTGTTGTTCCTGCTGTTGCAAAGCATTAAAAGTAAGAAAGATGGTATTAAAGGACAAAAAGACAACTTGTTTCTTGTTATAATATTTGATTTGTATCAACAAAACGAAGTCACAATAACATGGTCTAGCATCGTTTTGTACTGGCAGTCAAACGATCTTTTAAATTAATAATGATAGCAAATACTGTATTTAGAGTAACTCATTGAAATTCAAACGAACAGTCACTTTTGAATAATTAATATGTTCTTGTTCGTGTTATGTTTCACGGGAATTGTGCTGATATATACAATAATGCTCTTCATCAGGATCATTGGTCTGCGACTACTGAACCCAAGAGATCTAAATCGAATAAAACAATTCGTACGTCCATTAGTTTTGATATACTCCTATAAATCTATAATACTTAATGAATTACATTTTAATTCAAGTGTCGAAAACAATATTTGTACTGAAAATTTGGGAAAACAAGCGTTCATTGAATATATATTTTCTCGTTCTACTGCTCAGTCTATTACCGTTTTATTCTATTTTTTTCAGAAAAATTTACTTGATCTTCCAATATCGAGAGAAAACGTGATACCACAAATTAAAAATACTGCTGATGTTGAGTAGAGAAATGCTGACACAAACCGTCCAATTAAAAGTAAAAAAGTGAAGTGTTATTCTACGGGTACTGACGTGTAACCAGTTTGTTCAGTCGCTGTTATTTATTTATGTAATTTGTACACTAGAGACTGATTCGATATCTTCTCAATGTGAGCTATCGATTTATAACTCTCTAACAGATAAAAGGTGCAATGAACTAATAAATGTTTAATGTTTCTTTCGCGACTCTCCAGTTCTAAGATTGCTGATTATTATTAAAGATAGATATTGCAAAGTTAATATATTACATAACAAAGTGTCGCGGATTTCTAAGATGCTTATTATAACTCGTCATTTTGATTTGTGGTGTAACTGTCTTTTCAGTTCTGTAATCAATTCATTTTATTAATCTATGTTTAGAAGCAAAGTGATCTGCCGATGGATATACGTTTCTTTCGTCATGGAAGAATCTGGTAAGCTGTTCTTTTCTTATTCTGAGATGGTGTAATGTCTAATTAAACTGTCTCAGTAACAATTGTGAAGTTTAATTTGTTAAATCTCCCCTTCGAGGAGAATCTTATTTTTATATTGGTTCCCCGGCTGATGTTAATTCACTTTCTCACACAAGATATTCAAATATATTTTATCAAAATTTCTATTATCACTTTTCATTATCTTTCTCGTGACTAAATAGTAAATGTACCTTAATTTGTTTTGTGTTTAGTTATCTAGCGCCTATATAGAACTCGTTTATATAGTTTATAAATTCCTTGTCAGGTTACCATTAATTAAAACATCTAGTTAACTGCTAGACTGAGGCGTCTTAAAATACAGCAGATGTTTGATCAAACTGTACCCATGTTGAAGATAATTCAATTTCTACAACGAGACATCATCAAACACTTTTTGAATGATAATACTCGGTTTACATTTAATACATGGTTGTAATTATTCCTGTTATTTTAGTAAGTATTAATGCTGGATTGTTTCGGATAAATATAAACAGGCACGTACAGATTGATCTAACTGAACAGTTTCATTCCTTCACTTTATGACATGTTTTATCACATGACATCCACACTTTGTTAGAGAAAATTAGCATCTTTAGAGACTGAATAAATAAATAAATGCAACAAATGAATCAGAGAATAAAGATTTATTAATCAAATTTCAAAAGTCAATGAAAGCGAGTCAGCTCCACTGTGATCGTTATTTTTCTACGTCTTTACGATTAGTTTTCTGACACAGATCTCTCACATGAATCGGTCCACATATTTTGTAATTAATCCGGACTATGGCACGATCTCAGATCGTCTTATTTTCATAACTACTCCTTTTAGTGGGTCATACCATCGTTTTCTCCATGGATACCACCAAACTGAAGTCTGATCAGCCGTCGTTAGATATCTGTACATTCCATTTAGATTGGAGTGAGCACAACGGTTGTACCACCAACATCCTTTCTGGTGTACAGCACAGTTCAAACTTGACCTGTCCTGATCTTTGTCTTTTGTAGTGAAATAACAACCATTATGAAATGACAGACCATCACCTGTAAAATAGTGATTAAAAACATTTTATTATCTACATGTTATTTAGGCTATACACTAATCTAAGAAAAATCACCATTTCTCTCTCTACATAATAATAAAAAATATATATATATCAGTATACATTTCTGCTGAATATGTGAGCATTAAAATAAATGCATATTTTTAAATAAGTTATTAACGAGTTAACTGTGTTACCACTTTTATGGTTATCTGTCTATCCATCCGTAATGAAATCTTAAATACAATAATCTGTCTGATAATAACAACCGGAATAACTGCATCATCACTATTACTGCTACTACTATCATTACAATAACAACAACAAAAACGGCTAATAGTAATAATAATGCAGCTAGTAATAATAAGAAGGTGAAGATGAATAAAACTGAATGAATGTGGACAAAAAAAAAGGAGAAGAAGAAAGAGCAGTAATGGAAAGTTAACATCACATATTATCAAAGTAAATGATAAGAAAAAAATAATATTATTATGAACACATATACCAGCAGTTCCACTGTAATTGGCTACAGACAACTGGAAATTCTTTTCTTCTCCTGAAACTAAAAGAAAGTTAGTACCAAACACTATGACAGTAATAAAAAATAGGAAAACAATGTTAATTTAATTCTAATTACCAGCATTTCCGCTGTAACCAGCTACAGACAACTGGAAATTCTTTTCTTCTCCTGCTATGGAGAAATTCTTGTAGGAGGCGTAGGCAGTGTTCCCTTCAAAATCTTCTAAATCTACCCTCAGTTCATAAAGTCCTTGAGTAGTCAGTCTGTGAATATTGGTGTTCCCTAATAATTATAATAATAATAATAACTATGATGATGCTCGTAATGATCATCATCAGTGTCATGATGATGGTAAGGATGATCAGGATGATATCAATACGAACAACGATACTTATGTTGGAAGAAATGTGACACAAAATACGAACATTTATCTAATTCTGTATCCATTTGCATCGAAAAGATAATCAGGTTTAAACATACCCAGCCAGAACTCATTGCGTAAATTTCCGAAACCGTCTTTATATTCATTCCATGTTCTGTAGAAATCTTCCAATCCGTCAGTTCTTCTCTGTAAAACCTCATTAAATAAGGAAACAGGTGAGTAGGAAGTCAGATTGCGCAGTCTTGTCCAAATCGTCATATGATGGCGAGATATTAAACAATATATATATACACACATACATACATACATACATACATACATACATACATACATACATACATACATACATACATACATAAATAAAGAAAGAAAACAAAATAAACGAATATAACAATCTGCTGAATATCGACTCTAAGATATACCCAGATCAGTTAATACAAATTGCCGAATCTGGAGAAATGGTATGCCGTAAAAGATCTATGTTTCACAATTTAAGTTACGGTACACAAACTCTTACTGATAGGGTTATCATACGTGCAGGTTTATATGTCTCCAGATGTATTTCTTAGTCGTTTTTTATCTAGATAAAGGTATTCCTGACTTACCAACCAAATTCCATTACTAATCTCACAGTAGACACTGATTGGCTTTCCACCGTCACGTGGTTGTACCAAATAAATCCCATCAGTCTGAATTCCTTTCTTCACGACATCGTAACAGTCAGCAGGTACATCGTTTTCAACATCTATAAAATCAATTCACTGTATTCTGAGTAAATATTTATATGTAAAATGCGAACAGATAATAATAATAAGAGTAATAATAAAAATAATAATAATAATAATAATAATAAGAAGAAGAAGAAGAAGAAGAAGAAGAAGAAGAAGAAACAAATTAGGAAGAAGACAGACATAACTGAGAAATGTTATGAAAGAAAGATGTTATATTTTTAGTTGTTAACAGTTTACCGAAACGTCGCATTCCTGAATAATTTTCAAACGTAGAACGAAAAACATCTGCACCGTATAACAAACAATTGTTGTCAGTGGTCGAATAGAAAATACTTCGACAGTCGGAAAGGCGATCACACTTTATAGCACACTCAAATCGTGTTGAAGTTGTCATTTCTTTTATGCCTTGAATGTTGGGTTTTACGTTCTGAAATAATCGTGATTCATGAAAGAAAGTTCGTACAAAGCCAGAAGCGGGACAGACATCTGAGGCAGCTGTTGTCTTAAACAGGATGAAAATAATGACTGCAAAGTCCTTCAGGAGAAGCATTCTAGAAGTCAGAGAAATCACACTTGTCGTGGTCTTTCTCGTTTTCTTTGTGCTCTTTTTCAGAGAAATCACACTGTTGTTGTTCTTCTCGTCTTCACAGTAGTTGTGAGCTGGCTAATTGATCCTATGTTATTCTACTCTCAGTTTTTAATGTATACAAATTGAAAGTGACAATCAACATTATTAAAATGCACACGATAGGTTAACTTATTCAACAGATTCACTCGTGTTAATGAAAGATTAATTTAATTCGAGACACTGAGGTTTCATTCGAAAGAGGATTATGTATTTTTTATTTGTAAAACAAAATCATGCACTGAAAACAGCAACAGTAAATTTACACTTGAATAAATATGCTCATACATGCATTTATACATACATACCAACACCGAAAACATATATACAGATGCAAATAAAGGTGCTCTATTTCAAACATGCTTTCTCTCGATGTTTCAGTACAAAGTAAATTTTAAATTAGTTTTCTTCTGAAAAAAAAAAAGGAGATAAAAAATGGCCAATATCGATCTATTATTTCGACAAACACAGAGCAATATAACGAGAAAATGTATCTTCAATGAACTTTGGTTTTTCAATGCATTCAGAACAAAAAATTATTCAATATTTTAAAATACTGCAGTTAACAAAATTCACTCTGCAATTGATAATATGAATGAATCAATGCTTAATTCTTATTGGCGAATGTCTTGCAATAATATTATTATTGATTATCTTAGAATCAGACACTGGTCAACAGCAGTCTTTCTTCATAAGTGTCATTAAAGACGTATTCATTCTCTGTATTGTTCTTTCAGTAAGAATGATATTAAAACCAAATTCCCTTTACTTAGAAAAATTAAATGTTTCACTTTTTCCTGTCTACTTAATCAAAAACAGAGGGTGTTAGAGTGATGAAGCAAAGAATAAAGTATTCTAGCAAAAAATGTTTCCGATAAAGCAGCGGTCATAAAAAATAAAAAAAAATACAGAGAAAGAAAAATTGGGTATGTAATAAATAAGAAAATAAAGGCCAAGTGAAAACACACGCACACCCAGAATAAAAATAAAAACACTAAAAAATACACACATATAATTTTATCATTTTATTTATTTTAAGTAAACTATGAAAAGGGACACTTCACTAGAGTAAATAAGTGAACATGAAGTAACTCGTCTCTTAACAAGAAAACAACAACACCAACTGACGCTTCAAGAACAATGTCAAATACGTCTTCTGTGAAGATAAATTTTATCGTGTATGGCTCTGTGAGTGCCGTCGTCTGGCCAATTTGGAACCAGTTTTTATGAATCACGTTGGTTTAGTGATCGAAAAACCTACGAAATATCAGTTAACTGAAGTAACATTTTCAAGAACATTACAATGGGCAACAAACATTCTTGGCTGTCGAACTATTTTCTATTCTTTCAGCGATAATATTTGTCCTTTCTCCTACGTTGAAGACCATCCATGTAGGAAACTTCACGATGAAAATATTATTTTAATTATAATAATACTTCGCGAAAGAATGATCTCTCTCTCTCTCTCTCTCTCTCTCTCTCTCTCTCTCTCTCTCTCTCTCTCTCTCTCTCTCTCTCTCTCTCTCTCTCTCTCTCTCTCTCTCTCTCTCTCTCTGTCTCTCTCTCTATCTCTCTGTATTAACTAAACTTCAAAATTTGATTTGTTCTAAAGAATGACAAAAATAAATTCACTCAGCAAAGCTGACGACCATTTTATTGCGACGTCATTTCGTTGATACAAATCAAATATCACAACGAGAAACAAGTTGTCTTTTTGACCTTCAATAACATTTTTCTTACTTTTAATATATATAATACATTGTTATATTATCTTATGTTTATAATTACTTATTTTTATATTATGATATATCACCATTAACAGTCCAGCATGTATATTAACAACATACATCAAATTAAACATGACTGCCAAATTTAGGCAAGATTCCAGATTGATGAGTTTATGTATCCGATCTGTTCTCTTCAAACTACAGCACAATCTTAGACGGTCTTATTTTCATGACAGTTCTTTTCCTTATATGTCTTCTGGAAAGTGGATTGTTGGTCCAATTGCAAGGATGCCACCAAACCGACGTTGCATCAGTCTTACTTGTATCATACACACCATTTAAATTGGAATATGTCCAATATCTGTACCACCAGCCACCTTTATATTTTTCAGTACAGTTGATAGATTCCCCAGCAAAGTCTTTGTCTTTTGCACTGAAGTTACAACCGTTATGCATTTGGAGACCATCACCTAAAAAACATATATATATATATATATATATATATATATGTATGTATGTATGTATGTATGTATGTATGTATCTATGTATGTATGTATGTATATATGTATGTATATATGTATGTACATGCATTTTACACAAAACAACTCTCTCTCCAGCACACACACACACACACACAAACGCACACACAACATATACATATGTCATTCACTACTGATAAAAATCACGTATAAACATGTCTATATAACACGTTCAGATACCAATATATTTGTTTAATGTGTAGATGATTCTATTAAAATTGCATATCTATAAGAAAAAACTTGACATCTTGGTTTAGGAAATACTACTGAGGCTGTTCAGTAAACAGAATAATGTTTGTGTCTTTGTCGTTATTCCTATTTTCCAAAACTCTTCAGTCTTCATTCATCCTGTATTTGATGTAAAATAAAATATTCTCTGGTATAACAACCATAATAATAATTAAAAAACAGTAATGTAAGTGTAATTCTAATTACCAGCAGTTCTGCTGTAGTTGGCTACTGACAACTGGAAATTCTTTTCATCTCCTGCTATAGAGAAATTCTTGTAGGAGGCATAGGAAACGTTCTCGTCTAAATCTTCTAAATCTACCCTCAGTTCAAAAACTCCTTGAGTAGTCAGTCTGTGAATATTCGTGTTACCTAATAATAATAATAATAATAATAATAATAATAATAATAATAATAATAATAATAAAAGTATTATATTTGATAAAGAATTATAACTCAACTTTCAAAGAAAATATCTCTCCATTAAGTCCACCAATGAAAACATTTAACATAGTTTAAACATACCTAGCCAGAACTCATTGCTCAAATTTCCGAAACCGTCTTTGTATTCATTCCAAGTTCTATAAAAATCTTCCGATCCGTCTGTCCTTCACTGAAAAACCTAAAAATATAAACACACTCACAAGTACACCGGTTTGTAAGAAATAAGCAAAAGGAAATAGACTGAAAGATAGACAGATAGGTAGGTAGATAGGAAAGGAGGTATACAGCTAGCTAAATAGATAGAAAGAAAGATAGATATACAGATGGGGAACAAATATATATATATATATATTAATACGATTTAGATGCCGGTAAAATTAAATAATTGAAATATGTTTTTGACCATTGTAATATCCTTTAAGAACAAAACATGCGACTTTAAAGATCATTCTTAAAATTATTAGTTCAGTTAATCAGCGGCCAGTTTCGTTTAAAAACACAAATTTAAAATTTATAATTCCGAGGCTTTCGTTGACGTCCGCCGAAACATAATTTATGTGAGCAACAAAAAAGAAAACCGGAGACCTGGGCGAACAAAACACGCTTTCACAAGAGAAGCTGCTGCATACATATCCAGTGATTCTCTTTCATCTTCACGGAGGTCAAGGTAGAGCATTTTGAAACTTTTGTCCTGCATAATTTTATCGGCTGTTTTGGTGCAGTAATTGTATGGCATAAACTGAGTCAGTAAGAGCGTATTGGTTTAATCTCTCTCTCTCTCTCTCTCTCTCTCTCTCTCTCTCTCTCTCTCTCTCTCTCTCTCTCTCTCTCTCTCTCTCTCTCTCTCTCTCTCTCTTTGTATATATGTTTATGTTTATATAAACATAAACGTAACTTAAAATTTGACATTAACATAATTATCTTGTTATTCACGTAACCGATTCTGTCATTAATAGTTGTTACTTTGCTGATAAGGTTTGCTAGTGGATAATTTAATTATGTTTATTTGCTTTTGTTTATTTTCCAAATGTTTTTGTGAAATGATCAATAAATAAGTGAAACTGTACTCCGTGATCATATGTTATATTATTTATGATGTTGCTAGTATTATACCATCACCGTAATAAACCATTGTCTAAATTTACTAATCCATTTCTTAATCCCTGAACGCTTTACCTCCCTTACAAGTAAGTAGCTTAGGTAAGGTGGCCGTGAAGCTATGAAAACTTTATATTCCATTATTAATTTCATTACAGACATCATACCTACATATATACATACATGCATACATATTATATAGATAGATGGATAAATCAAACCTTTTTAACTTACCAGCCATCCTCCATTACTAATTTCACAATAGACACTGATTGGCTGTCCGCCATCACGTGGTGTTACCAAGTAAACACCGTCAGTCTGAATTCCTTTCTTCACGACATCGTAACAGTCAGCAGGTACGTCGTTTTCAACATCTGTAAAGTGAATTCAGTGTATTCTGCGTAAATCTGTGACTCTAATTATTTTAATCTAAAAAGCAATAATAATAATAATAATAATAATCATAGCAATAGTAGTAGTAGTAGTAGTAGTAGTAGTAGTAGTAGTAGTAGTAGTAATATTATTATTATTATTATTATTAATATTCACGACACCTGCAGGTACGTCGTTTTCAACGTCTAAAAAATCAATTCAGTGTATTCTGAGTAAATTTTCTGTCGACTGTCTGCAAATATTTGTTTCTAAAACGCAAATATAATAATAAAAAGAAGAAGAAGAACAAGAAGAAGAAGAACAACAACAACAACAACAAAGAAGAAGAAGATGAAAAAGAAAAAGAAGAGGAAGAAAAGATAATGCAATCGACAGAGGAAATGACAGAACTACATATTTTTATCTTAATAACTTACCGAAACGTTGCATGCCCGTATGATTTTCAAATGTCGAATAATTAACTTCATCACCGTTTAACGAACAGACGTTGTCAGTGGTTGAATAGAAAATACTTCGGCAGCCAGGACGATGATAGCAATTTGCTGCGCACTGTAATCTTCCTCGGGCTGTCATTTCTTTTAAACTTTGTGATTTGGGTTTTAAATCTCGGAAGAATGGTGATTCGGGGAAATCGGTTCGAACGTTGCCAGAAGCTGGACAGAGTTCGGAGGAAACAGAGGCCTCAAACAGGATGACAATCGTAAGTGAGATACTCTTCACAGACGTCATAGTTGACGTTGTGTTTGTTGGCACCGGGTAAATCAGAGTGTTGTCGATCTTGTCTTGTGCACAAATAGATCGGAGCTGTATTTGCCTTCAGTATTGATTTATTGGAATACTCTTTGTGTTTTGAGGAAGATAATTGATTATTCGTTTCCTTTCTTTCGGTTGGATCTGTAAGTCCTTGTACAAAAGAATAACACAATTTAATGAGTGCTTCGTCGCAACGGCCGATATGAAATATATAAATACTGTGATAGAATTAAACTTGAAGAAATGAAGTGTGTGCGGTTTTTTTCTTGAGAAAACATTAACAAGTAATTGCTTTCCATCAATTCCATGAAAGCTAATTATCTGTTTTTATTTTTCTAATAGATTCAATCAAAGAATAAATGTTTTATCTTTGACTACACTGCAGTACAAAGAGGAATTTTCACTGATGCATGAAATTTGATGCAGTAAAATAAATGTAGTAGATAACACACAAGTCTTACTGTTATACAATAAATATTTAACTTTAATTCCAATAATCATAATAAAATTGATTTATATGTACTGAATCGTAATTAAAATCTCAAACACTATACATTTTCTATAATCCATGGACTGCAGTTGTTTTACAGTTATAATAAAACAGTTTCGTTTTCTTTTCCTTTTTCTAGCTACATGTGTGATCACGTGATATCCAGCTTGTTATTGCTGGTTCACAACAATTAAGATTGAAATTATTGAAAAGCATTGTAGTTTGAAATATTCAAAGAAAAACGTTTCAAATGAATCGTAACATAAGTATTTATAATCTAATTTTCAAAACAAAGTAGAAAACAGAAGACATGCCAGAATCAACACCATAACGAACATTAATTCACACAGACTTCACATATCTCGCTATATGTCCACGTATTACTGTGTTTTCATCAAACAGTGGGACGAAGTAAGATTGTCTTATTTTTCATAACTGTTCTTTATTTTCGAAACTGCAGTGACTTTTTCAGTAGTCAGAACATTTCTGACCAACCACGGACCTTTGTAAGTTTCAGATCAGTTGTCAGCTGAACTGTCCAAGTCTTTGTTCTTTTGTACGGAAATAACAACCATTGTGCCAGTCAAGACCATCACCTAAAAAACAATTATTGCAATACTTTTTATGCCTCTCATTAATCTAACCTCACTCTCATACAAAAATCAGACTATTCAAATAAAAATTAAACTTTTTAAATAGTTAAAACTTTCCTGACTTTAATAACGAGGTTACTTCGTTTTCCTATTCTGTTTTGTAACAACAATATCCACAATCACTACAATATCAGCAACACAAAAAACAGAAGCAGAAATAATAATAAGAAGAAGAAGAAAAAGAAGAAGAAGAAAAAGAACAAAAACAACACCGAGGTCGTGCATCTTTTAGACCTGCACCACATCCAAAACTAGTTTCTAATCTGTTCTTTTTTCCTTCTTCTTCTCCTGTTTTTGTTAAGAATTCCTTTTCTGTGAACGAAGACATATATTTGTCCACTACTTCGTTTTTATATTTTTGGTACTATCACGTGATGCCGTCAAGCCAATCAGTGTCTACTGTGAAATTATTAATGGAGGACGGCTGGTAAGTCAGAAATACCTTGATGTAAACAAACAAAAACACACTCAGAAACACATCTGCAGCTATCTAGGCTCCCTGATATATGGAGTTCCTATACAGCAACTTAAATTGTGAAACATATCTTTTATGGCAGGCAATCATTTCACCTCGCCATATTGAGAGGCCTGTTTCCACTACGTCACAGTTTCTTCGACGACAATGTTTGTTTTGCGCATGGTGACGATGTTTTTCAGTCTACTTTTGACGATTGTCCAGGAGTTCGACGTTACAGTAAACTGTTATTTTAATGAAGTCATTAGTCTCAGAAAATGTTTACATTAATAGCAGTGATATATCTTTGTGCTAAGTAAAGAATAAAGATGTTTGTTGTCTTAGATGTTTTATTCTGTCTTTCCCTCTGTCAGACCTTGTTGATCTATTTTTCTGCATATGAAAATAAGAATCGGTGTTAATAATGGACAGAAGATAAGGAATTTGTGTGTACTGAATATGATAATGTTTATCGACAATTCTAATCCTAATTATTCTCTGGAGAGAAGTTTTTCAGTAAAAGCAAGAGAAAGCAACATGATTAAACATGGCGGAAAGTCCAATTATAATAACATATACATCTTCCTCTTTATCGTAAACAAAGCAACACATAACTATTGATTATAATGACTTTAAACTACCATTCAGTCATTAAACAAAACCTGTAAAGACTGGGTATTTTTGTCATACTTTAGGACATACAAACAAATATTGTTATTCAAAGTTCAGTTAATTATTCCTTCATATTAGATTTGTTTTACTATAACCATCTTCAGACAGCAACAAAATTACCTTTGTACTGGAAAAATAACCAATTATTAAAAATTAATTCGATCATTGCTTCTATCCTTCGATTAGAAACTTTACATCGATGTCCCGCTTTAACGAGTGCATCTTACCATTGACGTTCGTGAAACAGAACTGTTAAAAAAATATGTATTATTTTTATGAAGAATTATTTTATTTTTATTCTATTCTATTTTATTCTATTCTATTCTATTCTATTCTATTCTATTCTATTCTATTTATTTATTTATTTATTATACATGGACCCCTGCTCCTCGTGATTTCATTTTCACCTTCGTAGAGTCATGATATACATTTTGCAGTCGCTTGTTGGCTAATTTTATTTTTGAATTTGTAATTTTGTAGCTTAATTCTAAGCCTCGCTGGGAGATGTTTGTGTGAACATTTTACTACATTTTCTTAAGAACTAAAAAATTCGTAAGAACTAAATTTATGACATAAAATGAATAAACTCACTCTGACTTGTCCGATAAGCTCATTTTTCTTTCGTATGATAATGTTATGAGACTGCAATTTATTAGACGGTGATCAGGAAACATGTGTTCCTCGCTTTTAAAATCCCCAGTAACACTATTAAAGCTCAGAAGAAATATCACCATGTCACACTCAAAATAACGACAGACTTGGAACAAAACAAACGGACAAAGAATTAGAGGGAAAAAGTCTTCAAAGAAAAAAAATATATATACAGCCATGTAAAAATATATCATTTAAAGACCAGGAGCAAATTTCATTTTATAGTTTTAGTTTATATTTAACGGTCTCTATGAGATAAGGGCTCATATAGTAGACACAGATCATAGATTTTTTTTCCCAGTGGTTCTTATTTAACTTGGACTAGATTGTATTGTCTTTCTTCGTTACTGATTCAGGTATTTCAGCGAAGGACTGACGGATCGGAAGATTTCTACCGAACTTGGAATGAATATAAAGACGGTTTTGGAAATTTGAACAATGAGTTCTGGCTGGGTGCGTTCTATTTTATTTACTTGTTTGACGCACAGAAAGATTACTGAATGCATGTGTGAGTTTTGAAGACGAAACATTCTTTTAATATTGATTTTGTGTCATTATGAAGTGAACATTTTATTACAAACATTTATTATTATTGTTACTATTATTCCTATTACTATTATTATTATTATTATTATTATTATTATTATTATTATTATTATTATTATTATTGTTAGGTGACACCAATATTCACAGAATGACTACTCAAGGACTTTATGAACTGAGGGTAGATTTAGAAGATTTTGAAGGGAACAAGACCTACGCTTCCTACAAGAATTTCTCCATAGCAGGAGAAGAAAAAATGTCCAGTTGTCAGCAGCCAATTACAATGGAACTGCTGGTACTGTGATTTGAAATTACATCATCCTCTAGATATTGTTTACGTTAATAATAACATTTGACGTTAACCTTTTCTTCTATTTAGTTTTCTTTTGATCATTGTCACTTTCATTTTCTTCATCATTGTCATTATTAGCACTATTGTCATTATTGTTATAATGATCATCATCATTATCATTATCATTAATATTATTATTAAAATCATTATTACAAGAATTGTCATCATCATCCTCTACACCACTTTTAAGGATTTCAATATTGCAAATGTAATTATAAAAAAAAAGAAAAAAAAAAAGAAGATGAAGCTTTCATATTATTCACGTTTAAAGGTCGGAAGTACTGAAAAAAAAAGAATGTTAACCCAAAACTTACTTAGTAGTTAGGAAAGTAATTATTAAGTATTTTATATTATCTCTATTTATTGATGCAGTCAGATACTCAGTAAACGTGTATTACTTTACTAATTTGTCATGTGTGGATATGAATCAGACGGAGACTAATCAAAAGAAATACATCAACTGTTTCCTTTTCTTTTCTTATTTTTCTGTAGCTGATGCTCTGGAGTGGCACAACGGTTGTTATTTCAGCACAAAAGACAAAGACTTAGACAATTCGCCTTTGGACTGCGCTCAAGGAAGTAACGGCGCGTGGTGGTACAGATCTTGCTTCCGTTCCAATTTAAATGGCATGTACAGAAAAGCGAAGTATGAAACAGGGACAATTTCATGGCTCGATCCGAACTACGGTTCGGCGATCACATTAAAAAGAACAGTTATGAAAATAAGACCGTCTAACTTTGTGCCTTGTTCAAATACGTGGACACAACAGAGAGAGAGATGCGAAGTCTGCGAAATACTGATCAATGTCGTGTAGATTACGGTTTTTCTTATCTTTTCTACTTTTTTCTTTTTAATCTTTTTTTGAATTAATAAATCTTTATGCAGTAATTTGTTGTTTGTTTTTTTCACTGATTTTTTTGTTCACGTTTGTGTAAGAAAATATATTTCAGATATTTCAATCTTATATGCCGTAAACTAAAATTGTCGTAAACTAAAATAATGAAATTGTTTTAATTCCATTATATACGCACCGTTTTATCGTTACCGACTGAATGCTATATACTGATCGTTAAAATAACTTTGAAATGTTAGAATCCAAACATTAACCAAACCTGAACATTTTCATCAGTTTTATCACACTTTAATACATGTAAACTAATATTATTATTCAACGTTCAGTTAATTATTCCTGGTAGAACCACGTGATTGCTGTGTTAAACATTATATTTTATTTACTGCCTCAATGTTCAGACACGAATCGACAGCAGTGACAGTAATGCATAGTATCCAATCAAATATTAAACATTTATTCGTTTATTATATCTGCCTTTCTGTTAGAAAGCTACAAATCGATATCTCTATTACAAAAACTATCGAATCAGTTGCTAGAGCATAAATCCTATGCATAAACAAAAACAACTGAAGCATTCTGAAGGTTCTGCGTTCATTTTCTATCAAACAACAGTTGATTGGTTTACCTTTAATTCCACGATACACACTGCATGTGTCAACATTTAAGTACAGAACAGCTGCAGCTAACTACATTCAGTTTACGACAACAAGTAAATCAGGCGATGTAGTTAATTTGTAAGAAAAGAAAAGATTGTAGTTCAACAATTAGCTTGCATTTACCGTTATGACGACATGAAGCACGTCAAGCACAACGTGTATGAAGACGACAGCAACGACGTCATGTATGTCTTCTCTGACAATCGCTTCTGCCATTATTTTTTTCCTCTGTGTACAGAAATGTCGTCAAAGAAATTAATTCGTTCGTTGTTTATATTCTTCTATCGCAATGTTTACATTGGTGACGGGCTTTAAAGAAAATACTTTATTATTTATGTTTATGCAATGCAAATGGAAAAACACATACTCTGTTTTAGGAAATAAAAAATACTTCTTACTTAGATTAAGCTGCCTGGTCATGGTAGAAAAATGAAGATCGAGAAGAGAAAAAAACAAAATGAACGAAAAGAGGAAAGCGAATATGAAAATGGATAAAAACAAATTAAATAAATTAATAAATAATATATATTATCAAATATTGTCAAAGTAATAATAATTAAAAAAAAGTATTGTAATTAAAAATACTTGTACTATCTGTTCGACTTCAGTATTTTCTGCCAATTGGAAATTCTTGTCTTCTTCTCCTGATATAGAGATATTCTTAGAATGACGGATGTAATCTTCAAATTCATCTAAAGTCATAAAATCCTGGAGTAGTCAGACGATGAATGTTAGTGTTACCAAATAATAATAATAATAATAATAATAATAATAATAATAATCATTATTAAGATGTTGATAATGATATCATTGTCAGATAATACCTATGTTTCTAGAATACGTATTTAAAACAAACGAGTAATTATGCTGTCTTGAAAAACTCGTGTTTGCATTCACTAATCTTTGTAGATATCAAAAACGTAATCATGGTTAAACATATCCAGACAGAACTCATTGTTTAAGTTTCCGAAACCGTCTTTATATTCATTGCAAATTCTGTAGAAACGTTCGATCTGTCAGTTCTTACACAAAAAACCTGAGTCTGTGATTGAGAAACAATAACTGTAAGACAGACAGTGCTGATAATGGTAGTATAAATGTCATTAGCATGAAGTGCTTTTTTCAAAGCATCGTAAGATATAATGGTCATTCGTCGAAATCGGTTTCATCGTTGCCAAAAGTTGTACAGGATGAAAATGATGAGTGAAGTAAAAACTTGTTGTCTTTGTTGTCTGTAAAGATAAATCAGTGTAATATGGAAAAAGACGTGTGGATGAAATACAAAGTTATATGATTATTTCTGTAATAATAATAATAATAATAATAATAATAATAATAATAATAATAATAATAATAATAATAATAATAATTAAACAAAAAAAGAAGAAGACAGATGCAGTAAAACAAATTGGAGGATTTGTATTACATTTACCATGGAATAAGTTATCTCATCACAGCATGACGAACAAACGTTGTCAGTGGTTGAATAGAAGATACTACGACACTCAGAAAGAAGATAACACTGTATATCACACTCTGATCGTGCTGAAGTCATCATTTCTTTAATCCTTTGATCTTGGGTTTCACGTTCTGAAATAATCGTGATTCACGAAGGAAAGTTTCTACTGAACCAGAAGCTGGACAGACATCTTATGTAGTCGTGGTCTGAAACAGGATGAAAATTGTGACTGTTACGTTCGAGAACATGATCAAACGTCTTCTACTTTCGAGATCTTCTCAGTCGTCATTTCACATGAGTGGTGGAGAGTTCTGTACATTTTCCTTCAAATGAATTTTTTTTTACTGATGTTTGAAGATTATCCACGAATGCTAAGTAACAGTAAATTTGTTTATTAGTTAATGTGATAACTGGAAAAATCTTTCATTTCAGTAACTCTGATAAATTTGGGATCAGAGACAAAAATAAGTAAAGTAAGGGCCGTGATGGTATGAGTGGACGTAGTGGTTGTCGAAACCATTTCTTGTTAACTTACGTCTTAGAACTCGGTGCATTACTTATTTTAAAAGTGTGTATATGTACTTGTGTGTGTGTTTGTGTGTGTGTGTGTGTGTGTGTGTTTGTGTGTGTGTGTGTTCACTCAAAATACTAAAATAAATAAAAATAGCACATTACACAAAATTTCGAAAACTGTCTTAAAGATTTTTCGAAAATCTGTTTCATGCTGTAAATGCTTCGAATCATCAGAATGGATGAAGATGTTTGTAGCCACGCAAATTCGTTCTTAATAAAGGAACAAAGAGAACATCGAAAGTTTGGTGAAAAAAAAAAAAAAATAAATAACAAAATAAATGAAGAAAAATATTAGTAGTGATGTTTTCTAAAGTTTTTCAATATCATTCCTCTATTTAGCATTGTCGAGAACTAGAATACATAGCAATATTACTTTATTTTTCATATTTCATTAGAATATATGTCTTTGAAGAAATGTGTTTGTGTGTGTGTCTGTGAGTGTGTGTATATATATATTTAAAACAAATTCTAGTTGTTCTTCTTACTCCAATTTTCCCCTTCGATACAAAGATGTAACTTTATTTCAGACTGCTCGTTCTGTATAGGTTTAGTGATCAGTTAATCAATCATCTGCCGATGCGCCAAATTTTAGAAGTTATTTAATTTTATTTTTCAGATTGTTCTTCCAAAATTCAATAAACCTAAGAGAACTAAATTTACAGTGACAAATCATGACTTGATTAGAAGCTTATCTATTTCTATTTAAATTAAAATTAAAATAATAATAATAATAATAATAATAATAATAATAATAATAATAATAATAATAATAATAATAATAATAATAATGATAATAATAATAATAATAATACTTAGTTACTGTTGACATGTAAGATTAATTTATTTCACAATTTCGATAACAGAATAAACTTGAAATAACTCGTGCATGAAAGGAAACTTTGATACACGCAAGTAAACGGTATCTTAATAAGAATAACCGTCTGCTAGAGAACATCAATGGTCTAATATAGAATTGGCAAAAACTTATAAATCAATGTACTTTCAACACAGTTTATTTCCTTATCTGTACTCAATGTTCTGTTGGACAGAATTATCACAAGTTTATTCTGTTATCTTAATTTCGCTGTATCACATTGTGAAATAAATTAGTTTTCCATATGTCACAAGTTAATTGTGTGAGTGGTTGTGCGGGTTTTTTATAATTAAATTAACAGTAGATAAATCTCTGTATCTACCATTCTGATCGATCTATGTAGATCAGATGTTCGTAAAGTACATAATGAAACCAGTTCAGTCAAACATCATAAAAGTGCAGGATTCAGGTGTAAGCTAAAAAAAAAATTAAATAAAAAGTGTGAAAGTCTACACTGCGACCCCGGCCCACCCCACCCCAAAACAAAAAAGACAAAATAAAATAAAATAAAATAAATAATCTGTAGGTTTGCATGAAACTTTTAATTAAAATAAAACGAGGTTACGAATATTACAATTAAGATAATCTACGTGTATCATTTAATTTTTGAGACGAAAATTAAACATTTTTAGTAATCCATGTTTGTTTGTTTTTTCTTAATTAGAATTTGTTTTGTACATCTTTTCGAGGACTGAACTTCTAGATCAGTTTAAACGAATACATTTTCGAACGTGTTTGACTTTCAACATTGCAAGGAAAGGTTATCTCTAAGTTTATCGTTTACCAATTTGACTATATGTTCAAGTTCTGTTAAGTTGTGGATAGAAAAAAGAAAAAAAGAAATAATGAAAGAAAATGCAGTCCATGTTTTTAACTGCATTAAGCTGTACTGACAGTCAGTGGAGAAAGTCGTACAAAGAAAATGCCTCCATGTTTTCACAAACACAAATATGAACACGTTAACACACACACACACACAAACACACACACACACACACACACACACACACACACACACACATATATATATATATTAACAAAAAAAAAAAAAGAGGGTGGACAAAACAATAAAAACAAAAGATAAAATGAGAAGTAAAAATAAATGTGAATCTGATTAAATCCGTATTCTAACCAACCCCTCTATTCATCTTTGGGTCTTCCCTCGCTTTCATACCTACTGCCCTTAGATAAAACAAAAACCAACCCAAACTAATAAATCAATGAAATTTTAAAATAAATGTTGTTGTAACAAGCTGAGATTTGACGTCAAATGACGTGCCAGATTGACAACTATTGCTATACATTTCACACTCAGACCAAAGTTATCCACATTTCTAAGAAGACAGACAGAAACAATGATCAGCTCTAAGGTAGGTATCTATGATATTTACATTATGCCAATACAAATCTACATTATATACATAGAAATAGTTATTATATATATAGAAATAGATATATACATATATATATATATGACTATATAGGTTTCTACATTTTCGTTGAGACCAAAGATATAGTTATACTTCGAAATGTTTTTGTTTTTTTCCCTGATGTCTGATTTTAAAAAGTGAAGGATTTTTTTTTTTTTTTTTTTTAGGGGGTTTGTATTTTCTTTTATTAGACACCCAGTACTCAATGTTTTTTATTTTTATTTATTTATTTATTTTTTTTTTTCTCTTGATGGGGTGTGAAATATTCATTCATTTGTTCAGATATAGCGGATATTATAAATCAAATGAACGTCGTTAAATAAAACAATATTTGTTCTGCCTCTACCAATTAAGATATATAAAATATATTAAAAAGTATCTTATTTACTGTCAACATTTTATTTCTAGTTACGTGGAAAATGAAGATGTTGTCTAGTTCGACATTGCTACAGTATGCTGGATTTCTTTTCACCCTTTTAACTACGACAACAGCTATATGTGGTAATTACTTCTTTTCTACAATAAATAAATTAATAAATAGTAAATAAAACAAAGTAAAATAAAATAAAATAGTATATTTATAATAATAAAATGAACTAATAATAATAATAATAATAATAACAACAGCAACAACAACAACAACAACAACAACAGCAAAACGATGACGAAGAAGACGACATCATTCTTCTCTCTATTAAAAATATATATTACAGGCATTCTGATTTCACGTTCCAGACTCTTGCTGGAGACACGTCTTTACGAATGACGAAAATGGCGTTAGACAAAACGGTTCTCTTTCTGAACTGGTATCTGCCGTTCAAAGTGGGCACCGAGTGAAGGTAGTCACTGGAAAATACTCTTCAGAGGCAGACACCGCAGAGATTAGACCGGGGCTGGTTTCAGTTCAATTTTTCAATCAAACAGGCGGACACGAATCAACCGTTCTTCTTCTGGCAGAAAGCGGACACGACTGGATCGGTGACGACTCGAATATCCAAGTCCTCTCAAGAAACCTCTCTTAGCAAAACAGAAAAGAAAACAATGAGATGGTTCGTTGACACTAGGCCGTGGACAAAAGTTTTATCCACCAACGAAAACGGCGAAGTAACTTTTGGATCGAAACGTGATCTGAGAAGCGCTGTTGAAAAAGGCGCGGACGTACGCGTAGCCGTGCAGTTTGAATACAAGAGAAGGCGGGCGCCGAGTAAAAGACACCATGGATCAGGTCACAGACAAGGCGGGTTGTGGCCCCATCGACACCATGGATCAGGTCACAGACAAGGCGGTTTGTGGCCGCATCGACACCATGGATCAGGTCACAGACAAGGCGGTTTGTGGCCGCATCGACACCATGGATCAGATCACAGACATGGTAGATGGCGGTGGGAAAAGCAGATAAGAACTGTCGTACGTCATGGCGGGTTGTGGCCGCATCGACACCATGGATCAGATCACAGACAAGGCGGGATGTGGCCGCATATACACCATGGATCAGATCACAGACAAAGGAGGTTTCTGGCCGCATCAACACCATGGATCAGATCACGAACATGGTAGATGGCGGCCGGAAAACAGATAAGAACTAATCACGTCATGGCGGGT
>CM022678.1:4661222-4671222 GCA_012295275.1 Chrysomallon squamiferum
CTTGTTGTCCTTTCCTCGTCCTCAGTGAAATAATGCTTGATGAAATTATGTCGTGTCGTATAGAAAAGACGAGAGACACTGAATTCAGAGTTTCTAGCCTCGTTTTGATCTTGTAATCGAACAATGTTTTAAATTAATAATGACAGCAAATACTGTATTTAGAGTAACTCATTGAAATTCAAGTGAACAATTACTTTTAAATAATCCATAGGTTGTTGTTCGTGTTATGTTTCACGGAATTGAGCTGATATATACAATAATGCTCTTCATCAGGATCATTGGTCTGCGACTACTGAATCCAAGAGATCTAAATCGAATAAAACAATTCGTACGTCCATTAGTTTTGATATACTTCTATAAATCTATAATACTTAATGAATTACATTTTAATTTGTACTGAAACAATATTTGAAACTGAAAGTTTGAAAAACAAGCGTTCATTGAATGTATATTTTCTCGTTGAACTGCTCAGTCTATTATGAAATGTTACATCGATCGTTCAAAAATTTTAATCGAATGAAAAATTCACTTTATGCTCGAATATCAAGAGAAAGCAAGTTTGAAATATTATCTTTGTATGTATACATATTTTTTTGTTTTGTATCTTGAATTAGTATATTTATTCAAGTGTAAATTTACTGTTACTGTTGTCAGTGCAAAACGTGGTACCACAAATTAAAAATACTGCTGATGTAGAGTACAGAAATGTTGACGAAACCGTCCAATTAAAAGTAAAAAAGTGAAGAGTTATTCTAGGGGAACTGACGTGTAACCAGTTTGTTCAGTCGCTGTTATTTATTTATGTAATTTGTACTCTAGAGACTGATTCGATATCTTCTCAATGTGAGCTATCGATTTATAACTTTCTAACAGATAAAAGATGGAATAAACTAATAAATGTTTAATGTTTGTTTGGCGACTCTCCAGTACTAATATTACTGTTTATTATTAAAGATAGATTCTGTAAAGTTAATATATTACATAACACAGTGTCGCGGATTTCTAAAATGCTTATTATAACTCGTCATGTTGATTTGTGGTGTAACTGTGTTTTCAGTTCTGTAATCAATTCATTTTATTAATCGAGTTCATTTAAAAGGCTTGCATCTATGTTTAGAAGCAAAGTGATCTGCCGATGGATATACGTTTGTTTCATCATGGAAGAATGTGGTAAGCTGTTGTTTTCTTATTCTGAGATGGTGTAATGTCTAATTAAACTGTCTCAGTAACAGTTATGAAGTTTAACTTGTTAAATCTCTCCTTCGAGGAGAATCTTATTTTTATATTGGTTCCCCGGCTGATGTTAATTCACTTTCTCACACGAGATATTCAAATATATTTTATCATAATTTCTGGTATCGCTTATCATTATCTTTCTCGTGATTAAATAGTAAATGTACCTTAATTTCTGTTTTGCTTATTTCTATAATGCATTTAGAGAACTGGTTTATTCAGTTTATAAATTCCTTGTCAGATGACCATTAGTTAAAACATCTTGTTTAATGCTAGACTGAGTCGTGTTAAAATACAGCAGATGTTTGATCAAACTGGAACCATGTTGAAGATAATTCACTTTCTACAACGAGACATCATCAAACACTTTTTTGAATGATAATACTCGGTTTACATTTAATACATGGTTGTAATTATTCCAGTTATTTTAGTAAGTATTAATGTTGTATTGTTTAGGATAAAGGTAAACAGGCACGTACAGATTGTTCTAATTCAACAGTTTCATTCCCTCACTTTACGACATGTTTGATCACGTGATATCCACACTTTGCTAGAGAAAATTAGCATCTTTAGAGACTGATTTTCGAAACACTGAGTCCTCTGCTACGATAAAGAAATAAATAAGTAAATAAAACAAATGAATCAGAGCATAAAGATTTATTAATTAAATTTCAAAACTCAATGAAAGCGAGTCAACACCACTGTGATCGTTATTTTTCTACGTCTTTACGATTAGTTTTCTGACACAGATCTCTCACATGTATCGGTCCACATATTTTGTAATTAATCCGGACTACGGCACGATCTTAGATGGTCTTATTTTCATAACTGCTCCTTTTAGTGGTTTATACTGTGGTTTTCTCCATGGATACCACCAAACTGAAGTCTTATTAGCCGTCGTTACAAATGTGTACATTCCATTTAGATTGGAGAGAGAACAATGCTTGTACCACCAAGCTCCTTTATGGTGTAGAGCACAGCTCCAGTTTGCCGTGTCCAGATCTTTGTCTTTCGTAGAGAAATAATAGCCATTAGTAAATGACAGACCATCACCTGAAAAATAATGATTAAGAAACATTTAATTATCTACATGTTCTTTAGGCTATACACTAATTTAAGAAAATATCTACTTCTGTCTCTAAATAATAAAAAAAAATATATATATCAATATACATTTCTACTGAATATGTGAGCATTAAAATAAATGCATATTTTTTAATAAGTTATTAACGAGTTAACTTTTATCACTTTTGTGTTCATCTGTCTATCCATCCGTAAAGAAAACTGAAATAAACTAGTCTGTCTTATAGTACCAACCAGAATAACTGCATCATCACTATTACTACTACTACTATTATTACAACAACAACAACGGCTAATAATAATAATGAAGCCAATATTAATAATAAGGTGAAGGTGAAAAAAATTAAATGAAGATGAAGAAAAAAAAAGAAGAAGAAAAAGGAGAAGAAAAAACAGTAATGGAAAGTTAACATGACATATTATCAAAGTAAATGATAAGAAAAAAGTAATATTATTATGAACACATGTACCAGCAGTTCCACTGTAATTGGCTACTGACAACTGGAAATTCTTTTCTTCTCCTGCTATGGAGAAATTCTTGTAGGAGGCGTAGGCGGTGTTCCCTTCAAAATCTTCTAAATCTACCCTCAGTTCATAAAGTCCTTGAGTAGTCAGTCTGTGAATATTGGTGTTACCTAATAATAATAATAATAATAATATTAATAATAATAATAATATTAATGATAATAATGATCATCATCGGCGTGATGATGATCATAATGATGATATCATGATACGAACAATGATACTTGTGTTGGATGACAAATGTGAAAAAATGTTTGAAAATAAAATATTTTCGACCATTTATCTATTTCAATATCCATTTGTATCGAAAAGATAGTCAGGTTTAAACACACCCAGCCAGAACTCATTGCGTAAATTTCCGAAACCGTCTTTGTATTCATTCCAAGTTCTGTAGAAATCTTCCGATCCGTCAGTTCTTCTCTGTAAAACCTCATTAAATAAGGAAAGAGCTGAGTTTGAACTTAGATTGCGCAGTCTTGTCCAAATCGTCATATGATGGCGAAAAATAAAATAAATATATATAAATATACATACAAACATATACATACATACATACATACATACATACATACATACATACATACATAAAGTAACAAAGAAGGAAAACAAAAGAAACAAATATAATAATCTGTTGAATGTCGACTCTAAGATGTACCCAGATCAGTTAATTAAGAAGCAGAAACTGTGACTACAAATATCCGAATCTGGAGAAATGGCATGCCGTAAAAGATAAATGATTCACAACTTAACTTACGGTACACAAACTCTTACCTGATAGGGTTATCATACGAGCAGGCTTATATGTCTGCAGATGTGTTTCTAAGTCGGTTTTGCTCTAGATAAAGATATTCCTGACTTACCAGCCATCCTCCATTACTAATCTCACAGTAGACACTGATTGGCTTTCCACCGTCACGTGGTTGTACCAAATAAATCCCATCAGTCTGAATTCCTTTTTTCACGACATCGTAACAGTCAGCAGGTTCATCGTTTTCAACATCTGTAAAATCAATTCACTTTATTCTGAGTAAATATTTATCTCTAAAATGCGAACACATAATACTACTACTACTACTACTACTACTACTACTACTACTACTACTACTACTACTACTACTACTACTACTACTAATAATAATAATAATAATAATAATAAGAAGAAGAAGAAGAAGAAGAAGAAGAAACAAATTAGGAAGTAGACAAACACAACTGAGAAATGTCATGAAAGAAAGATAATAATTTACCGAAACGTCGCATTCCCGAATAATTTTCAAAAGTGGAACGAAAAACATCTTCACCGTATAACAAACAATTGTTGTCAGTGGTCGAATAGAAAATACTTCGGCAGCCACGACGATGATAGCAATTTACTGCGCACTGTAATCTTCCTGAGGTGGTCATTTGTTTTAAACTTTGTGATTTGGGTTTTACATCTCGAAATAATGGTGATTCCTGCAAATTGGTTTCAACGTTGCCAGAAGCTGGACAAACTTCTGAGGCAGCAGTGGAGTCAAACAGGATGAAAATTATGAGTGATATATACTTCACAGACGTCATATTTGATGAAGTTGTTGTTGTCGTCTTCGAAGGCGTTATACTTGCTGTCCTTTCCTTCGTCCTCAGTGAAATAATGCTTGATGAAATTATGTCGTGTATAGAAAAGACGAGAGACACTAAGAGTTTCTAGCCTCGTTTTGATCTGGTAATCGAACAATGTTTTAAATTATTAATGACATCAAATACTGTATTTAGAGTAACTCACTGAAATTCAAATGAATCATCACTTTTAAATAATACAGAGGTTGTTGTTCGTGTTATGTTTCACGGGAATTGAGCTGATATATACAATAATGCTCTTCATCATGATCATTGGTCTGCGACTACTGAACCCAAGAGATTTAAATCAAATAAAACAATTCGTACGTCCATTACTTTTGATATACTTCTATAAATCTATAATACTTAATGAATTACATTTTAATTCAAGTGTTAGAAACAATATTTGTACTGAAAGTTTGAGAAAACAAGCGTTCATTGAATGTATATTTTCTCGTTGAACTGCTCAGTCTATTACGAAATGTTACATCTATCTTCACCATTTTTTAATCTAATGAAAAATTCACTTTATGCTCGAATATCAAGAGAAAGCAAGTTTAAAATATTATCTTTGTATGTATACATATTTTTTTCTGTAGGTCTGTATCTGTAAACGCATGAATGAGTATATTTATTCAAGTGTAAATTTACTGTTACTGTTGTCAGTGCAAAACGTGGTACCACAAATTAAAAATACTGCTGACGTAGAGTACAGAAATGTTGACTGAAACCGTCCAATTAAACGTAAAAAAGTTGAAGAGTTATTCTAGGGTAACTGAGGTGTAACCAGTTTGTTCGGTCGCTGTTTTTTATTTATGTAATTTATACTCTAGAGACTGATTCGATGTCTTCTCAATGTGAGCTATCGATTTATAACTTTCTAACAGATAAAAGGTGCAATTAACTAATACATGTTTAATGTTTGTTTGGCGACTCTGCAGTACTCAGATTACTGTTTATTATTAAAGATAGATTCTGTAAAGTTAATATGATGCAAAACACAGTTTAGCAGATTTGTAATTATTCTAACTCGTAATTTTGATTTGTGGTGTAACTATGTTTTCAGTTCTGTAATCAATTCATTTTATTAATCGAGTTGATTTAAAAGGCTTGCATCTATGTTTAGAAGCAAAGTGATCTGCCGATGGATATACGTTTGTTTCGTCATGGAAGAATGTTGTAAGCTGTTGTTTTCTTATTCTGAGATGGTGTAATGTCTAATTAAACTGTCTCAGTAACAATTGTGAAGTTTAACTTGTTAAATCTCTCCTTCGAGGAGAATCTTATTTTTATATTGGTTCCCCGGCTGATGTTAATTCACTTTCTCACAAGAGATATTCAAATATATTTTATCATAATTTACAGTGTCGCTTATTATTCACTTTCTTGTAAATGTACCTTAATTTCTTTTTTGCTTATTTCTATAATGCATTTAGAGAACTGGTTTATTCAGTTTATAAATTCCTTGTCAGATGACCATTAATTAAAAACATCTTGTTTAGTGCTAGACTGAGTCGTGTTAAAATACAGCAGATGTTTGACAAAACTGGACGCATGTTGAAGGTAATTCACTTTTTACTACGAGACATCATCAAACACTTTTTGAATGATAATACTCGGTTTACATTTAATACATGGTTGTAATTATTCCAGGTATTTTAGTAAGTATTACTGTTGTATTGTTTCGGATAAAGGTAAAGAGGCACGTACAGATTGTTCTAACTTAACAATTGTATTCCTACACTTTACGAGACGTTAGATCACGTGATATCCACACTTTGCTAGAGAAAATTAGCATCTTTAGAGACTGATTTTCGAAAGACTGAGTCCTCTGCTATGATAAAAAAATAAATAAAGAAATAAAACAAATGAATCAGAGCATAAAGATTTATTAATTAAATTTCAAAACTCAATGAAAGCGAGTCAACACCACTGTGATCGTTATTTTTCTACGTCTTTACGATTAGTTTTCTGACACAGATCTCTCAGATGTATCGGTCCACATATTTTGTAATTAGTCCGGACTACGGCACGATCTTAGATGGTCTTATTTTCATAACTGCTCCTTTTACTGGTTGATACCATTGTTTTCTCCATTGATGCCACCAAACTGAAGTCTTATCAGCCGTCGTTACATATCTGTAATTTCCATTTAGATTGGCGCCAGAACAATGCTCGTACCACCAAGCTCCTTGATAGTCTACAGCACAGTTCCGACTTGCCGTGTCCACATCTTTGTCTTTCGTAGAGAAATAACAGCCATTAGTAAATGAGAGACCATCACCTGAAAAATAATGATTAAGAAACATTTTATTATCTACATGTTCTTTAGTCTATACACTAATTTAAGAAAATATCTACTTCTGTCTCTACATAATAAAAAAAAAAAATATATATCAATATACATTTCTACTGAATATGTGAGCATTAAAATAAATGCGTATTTTTTAATAAGTTATTAACGAGTTAACTTTTATCACTTTTGTGTTCATCTGTCTATCCATCCGTAAAGAAAACTGAAATAAACTAGTCTCTCTTATAATGACAAGCAGAATAACTGCATCATCACTATTACTACTACTACTATTATTACAACAACAACAACAGCAACAACAACAACAGCTAAATATGATAATAATACTGCCAATAATAATAAAAAGGAGAAGGTGAAAAAAATAAAATGAAGCTGACAAAAAAAGAAGAAGAACAAAAAAACCAGTAATCGAAAGTTAACATCACATATCATCAAAGTAAATGATAAGAAAAAAGTAATATTATTATGAACACATGTACCAGCAGTTCCACTGTAATTGGCTATAGACAACTGGAAGTTATTTTCTTCTCCTGCTATGGAGAAATTCTTGTAGGAGGCATAGCCCGAGTATCCTTCAAAATCTTCTAAATCTACCCTCAGTTCATAAAGTCCTTGAGTAGTCAGTCTGTGAATATTGGTGTTACCTAATAATAATAATAATAATAATAATAATAATAATAATAACTATGATAATGCTTATAATGATCATCATCAGTGTGATGATGATGATAATGATAATATCAATACGAACAGCGATACTTGTGTTGGAACAAATGTGACACAAACTGCGAATATAAGTTATATTTTCATTAAAAAAACATTTATCTATTTCAGTATCAATTTGCATCAACAGGCCAGTCTCTCGAAAAGATAATCAGGTTTAAACATACCCAGCCAGAACTCATTGCTTAAATTTCCGAAACCGTCTTTGTATTCATTCCAAGTTCTGTAGAAATCTTCCGATCCGTCAGTTCTTCTCTGTAAAACCTCATTAAATAAGGAAACAGGTGAGTATGAACTTAGATTGCGCAGTCTTGTCCAAACCGTCATATGATGGCGAGATATTAAACAATATATATATATATACACACAAACATACATACCTACATACATACATACATACATACATACATACATACATACATAAAGTAACAAAGAAGGAAAACAAAAGAAACAAATATAATAATCTGTTGAATGTCGACTCTAAGATGTACCCAGATCAGTTAATTAAGAAGCAGAACCTGTGACTACAAATATCCGAATCTGGAGAAATGGCATGCCGTAAAAGATAAATGATTCACAACTTAACTTACGGTACACAAACTCTTACCTGATAGGGTTATCATACGAGCAGGCTTATATGTCTGCAGATGTGTTTCTAAGTCGGTTTTTGTCTAGATAAAGATATTCCTGACTTACCAGCCATCCTCCATTACTAATCTCACAGAAGACACTGACTGGCTTTCCACCGTCACGTGGTTGTACCAAATAAATCCCATCAGTCTGAATTCCTTTTTTCACGACATCGTAACAGTCAGCAGGTTCATCGTTTTCAACATCTGTAAAATCAATTCACTGTATTCTGAGTAAATATTTATCTCTAAAATGCGAACACATAATCCTACTACTACTACTACTACTACTACTACTACTACTACTACTACTACTACTACTACTACTACTACTACTACTACTAATAATAATAATAATAATAAGAAGAAGAAGAAGAAGAAACAAATTAGGAAGAAGACAAACACAACTGAGAAATGTCATGAAAGAAAGATAATAATTTACCGAAACGTCGCATTCCCGAATAATTTTCAAAAGTGGAACGAAAAACTTCTTCACCGTATAACAAACAATTGTTGTCAGTGGTCGAATAGAAAATACTTCGGCAGCCACGACGATGATAGCAATTTACTGCGCACTGTAATCTTCCTGAGGTGGTCATTTGTTTTAAACTTTGTGATTTGGGTTTTACATCTCGAAATAATGGTGATTCCTGCAAATTGGTTTCAACGTTGCCAGAAGCTGGACAAACTTCTGAGGCAGCAGTGGAGTCAACCAGGATGAAAATTATGAGTGATATATACTTCACAGACGTCATATTTGATGAAGTTGTTGTTGTCGTCTTCGAAGGCGTTATACTTGCTGTCCTTTCCTTCGTCCTCAGTGAAATAATGCTTGATGAAATTATGTCGTGTATAGAAAAGACGAGAGACACTAAGAGTTTCTAGCCTTGTTTTGATCTGGTAATCGAACAATGTTTTAAATTATTAATAAGAGCAAATACTGTATTTAGAGTAACTCATTGAAATTCAAATGAATCATTACTTTTAAATAATCCATAGGTTGTTGTTCGTGTTATGTTTCACGAGAATTGTGCTGATCTATACAATAATGCAATTCATCAGGACCATTGGTCTGCGACTACTGAACCCAAGAGATTTAAATCGAATAAAACAATTCGTACGTCCATTACTTTTGATATACTTCTATAAATCTATAGTACTTAATGAATTACATTTTAATTCAAGTGTTAGAAACAATATTTGTACTGAAAGTTTGAGAAAACAAGCGTTCATTGAATGTATATTTTCTCGTTGAACTGCTCAGTCTATTACGAAGTGTTACATCTATATTCACCATTTTTTAATCTAATAAAAAATTCACTTTATGCTCGAATATCAAGAGAAAGCAAGTTTGAAATATCATCTTTGTATGTATACATATTTTTTCTGTAGGTTTGTATCTATAAACGCATGAATGAGTATATTTATTCAAATGTAAGTTTACTGTTACTGTTGTCAGTGCAACACGTGATACCACAAATTAAAAATACTGCTGATGTAGAGTACAGAAATGTTAACACAAACCGTCGAATTAAAAGTAAAAAAGTGAAGAGTTATTCTAGGGGAACTGACGTGTAACCAGATTGTTCAGTCGCTGTTATTTATTTATGTAATCTGTACTCTAGAGACTGATTCGATAACTTCTAAATGTGAGCTATCGATTTATAACTCTCTAACAGATAAAAGGTGCAATTAACTAATAAATGTTTAATGTTTGTTTGGCGACTCTCCAGTACTAAGATTGCTGTTTATTATTAAAGATAGATTCTGTAAAGTTAATATAATACATAACACAGTGTCGCGGATTTCTAAGATGCTTATTATAACTCGTAATGTTGATTTGTGGTGTAACTGTGTTTTCAGTTCTGTAATCAGTTCATTTTATTAATCGAGTTGA
>CM022678.1:4676222-4715576 GCA_012295275.1 Chrysomallon squamiferum
GTGTCCAACAAACGTCTTACAACATTTTTGGCTGTCGAACTATTTTCTATTCTTTCTGCGATAATATTTGTCCTTTCTCCTACGGTGACCATGTTCTTCTGCCAACCTTTGAAGACCATCCAAGTAGGAAACATTACGGTGAAAATGTTATTTTAATTATAATAATACTTCGCGAAAGAATGATCTCTCTCTCTCTCTCTCTCTCTCTCTCTCTCTCTCTCTCTCTCTCTCTCTCTCTCTCTCTCTCTCTCTCTCTCTCTCTCTCTCTCTCTCTCTGTATTAACTAATCTTCAAAATTTGTTTGTTCTAAAGAATGACAAAAATAAATTCACTCTGCAAAGCTGATGACCATTTTATTGTGACGTCATTTCGTTTATACAAGTTAAATATTACAACGAGAAACAAGTTGTCTGTTTGATCTTTAATAGCATTTTGCTTACTTTTAATATATATAATACATTGTTATATTATCTTATATTTATAACTATTTATTTTCATATTATGATATATCAACATTAACAGTCCAACACGAATATTAAAAACACGAGATAGTCTTCACCGAAGTCATAGTTAACGTCGTGGTTGTTGGCACCGGGTAAGTCAGAGTGTTGTCGATATTGTCTTGTGCACAAATAGATCGGAACTGTATTTGTCTTCAATATTGATTTATTGGAATACTCTTCGTTTTTTTCTTTTAGGAAACAAATTAATTACTCGTTTCCTTTGTTTCAGTTAACAGACAAACAGGCGTGGATAAGTAATTCGTTGTACAAAAGGAACACGTTTTAATGAGTGCTTCGATGCAAATGTCGATATGAAATATATAAATACTGACACAGACAATGTGTGATAGAATTAAACTTGAAGAAGTGAAGTGTTTCTTTTTTTTCTTGAGAAAACATTAGCATGTAATTGGTTTTCATGAATTGTTATGACTTATCTATATAATTTGTTCTGCAGTGATTATGTCGATAGAGTCTGAAAGCGAGTTATCTGTTTATATTTTTCTAATAGAAACGCAGATACAATCAAAAAATAAATGTTTTATGTCTGCCTACACTCCAGTATAAAATATGAATTTCCACTGGTGCATGAAATTGGATGCTGCAAAATAAATGTAATAGATAACATACAAGCCTTACTGTTATACATTAAATATTTAACTATAATTTCAATAATCATAATATAATCTATTTATATGTACTGAATCGTAATTAATATCTCAAACACTATACATTTTCTATAATCCATGGACTGCAGATGTTTTGCAGTTATTATAAAACAGTTTCGTTTTCTTTTTCTTTTTCTAGCTACAAGTGTGATCACGTGATATCCAGCTTGTTATTGATGGTTCACAAGAATTAAGATTGAAATTATTGAAAAGCATTATAGTTTGAAATATTCAAAGAAAAAAGTTTCAAATGAATCATAATGTAAATATTTATAAACTAATTTTCAAAACAAAGTAGAAAACAGAAGACATGGAATAATCAACACCTGAATTGCAATAAAACTCTCGAACTTTGCACATTTTGTTTAACCCATAATGATTACTAAATCGAACATCGAACAATTTTTTAATTAATTTTTTTTTATTTTTATTTTTTTAGTTACATGATATCCAGCGTGATTTCCAGCCTTTGTAAGCGAAACTGGTAATCGTCTTTCTGGATGATTCACAGCAGTTAAGACTGAAGCGACTGACAAGCAAAAATTGCGAGAGACGGTTAGTGGTTTAGCCTGGCGGTATGTGGTATTGCACTGTCATGTCGAAACAGAAAACCAGGATGCTGCTGCAGGAATGTTAATGACCACTGGTGTAGTGATCTCGTCGCAGTCGTGTTTCCGAGATCTCCTTCACCTGCACCATAAATGCCGGAACAGACAATGACGCCGGCACCGCCGTATCGGTCATTCTGAATAACGTTGTCTGCATCATATCGTTCTCATACATGACGCCTGCCATCAGCAAACTGAACACAAAACCTGGATTCGTCTGTGAATAAACGTCTGATCCCATTGTCTGCGTCGCCTGTGTTGATGTATTCTGGCCCCTTTGAGACGTTCCTGAAGGTGACGCGCTGTCAGGGGAACATCTACAACAGGGCGACGTGCTTGTAATTCAGCAGTATGGAGACGGTTACGGACATTAACAGTCCAACACGGATATTAAAAACATGAGATACTTTTCACAGAAGTCATAGTTAACGTTGGTTGTTGGCACCGGGTTTGTCGATTGGCACCGATCGGAGCTGTTTTGTCGATCTTGTCTTGTTGCGCAAATTGATTTTTTTTTAGCAAACTAATTTTTTCCATTGTTTCAACATATTGGATAAGTAATTGGAACACTCTTTAATGCCATCAGTTGTTAAATATATAAATTTGATCTATATAATTTGTTCTGCAATTAAACTTGAAGAAGTGTCGATACAAAAACACTGGTTTCCATGAATTGTCTTATCTATATAATTTAATAATATAATAATAATAAAACACTGGTTTTGTCTGTAATAATAATAATAATAATAATAATAATAATAATAATAATAATAATAATTACAAATAGCATCATCATCATCATTATTATTATGATCATCAAAGGCAACTTCGTTCGTCCTTTGTGGATGAGTAACAGCATAAAATATTGAAATATCTGAAATATATATATTTTTATCTTACAGGCAAACACACACACAAAAATGAAAAAAATATAATAAACAAATCACTTCATTAATATTTATTAATTTTCAAAAAAAAAAAAAAAAAAAAAAAAAAAAATAGAGAACATAGAAGAAAAACCAGGATGAACACCACAATGATCACAGGTCTCTGTGTGTCCACGTATTTTGTGTCTGTTTTAACTACGGCACAAACTTAGATGGTCTTATTTTCATCACTGTTCTTTTAAGAGTGTAATCCCAGTTATTTCTCCATACAGACCACCAAATAGCACTTGGATCAGTCTTGTTCGCGTTTCTGTAGATGCCATTCAAATTGGAATGGACACAGAATCTGTACCACCACGCGCCTCTGTGTTGTTTAGCACAGTCCGAAGACGATTTGTCTACGTCTTTGTCTTTTGTACTGAAATAACAACCATTGTGCCACTCAAGACCATCACCTAAAAAATAAAAAATGAAAATAATAATAATAAAAAAATACAACTTCAAAACAGCAGCAATTGATAAATAAATAAATAATAAATAAATAAATAAATAAATAAATAAATAATAATAATAATAATGATGATGATGATGATGATGATGATGATGATGATAATAATAATAATGAAAGATTTCATAATCTCATTTACAATGATAAAATCTTTGACAGTGATGAAATAAAGATTGGGATGACGAAAAGTATGATCAGAATTATCTTAATAATAATATGATCACAGTAATAAAAATAATGATGATCATCATGATGATAACAATAATTACAATGCTGCTACTACTATTACTACTAATAATAACGAAGATGATGACGATAATGAAAACGACAATTATAATAATAACCGAAAGAAAAAGAAAAAGAAAAGAAAAGGAAATAAATGAGAAAAGGAACAAGGAAATTTAGTAAAAGAAAGTTAATATCAAATGTTATCACATTAAATCATGACAAAAATCTGATGTAATTACAAATCACAGTACCAGCAGTTCCACTGTAATTGGCTATAGACAACTGGAAATTATCGTCTTCTCCTGCTATCGAGAAATTCTTGTAGGAGGCGTAGGTCCTGCTCCCTACAAAATCTTCTAAATCTACCCTCAGTTCATAAAGTCCTTGAGTAGTCAGTCTGTGAATATTGGTGTTACCTAATAAGAATAATAATGATAATAATAATAATAATAATAATAAAAAAATTAATAATTATAATAATAAATGTTTCTAATAAAATGTTCACTTCACAATGACACAAAATCAATAATAAAAGAATGTTTCGTCTTCAAAACTGACACATGAATTCACTAATCTTTCTGTGAATATTCGTGTTACCTATTAATAATAATAATATGATGATGATGCTTATAATGTTTAGCATCAGTGTCATGATGATGATGAAGATGATATCAACACGAACAACGATACTTATGTTGGAAGAAACGTGACAAAAAATACGAATATAAGTTATATTTTCATTCAAAACATTTGTCTATTTCAGTATCCATTTGCATCAACCGGCCAGTCTTTTGAAAAGGTAATCAGGTTTAAACATACCCAGCCAGAACTCATTGTTCAAATTTCCGAAACCGTCTTTGTATTCATTCCAAGTTCTGTAGAAATCTTCCGATCCGTCAGTTCTTCTCTGAAATACCTGAATCAGTATTCAAGAAAGACTAAACTATAAGACAATATCAGCTGTGATTATATTCTAGTCGAACCTAATTAAGAGTTTCAGGATAAAAATTTATATTCTATATCTACGTAAACCGTTATTTTATAGATTCATTATCTATATCTGTCATTAAATATGTGTGTTAGGCAGCATTGCTTGTGTTTACTTCTTTGTGTATGTAACAATACTTCTGACTTACCAACCATCCTCCATTACTAATTTCACAATAGACACCGATTGGCTGTCCGCCGTCACGTGGTTGTACCAAATAAACACCGTCAGTCTGAATTCCTTTCTTCACGACATCGTAACAGTCAGCAGGTACGTCGTTTGCAACATCTGTAAAGTGAATTCAGTGTATTCTGAGAAAATCTTTCAATATAATTATTTTAATCGAAAACGAAATAATAATAATAATATTAATAATAATAATAATAATAATAATAATAATAATAATAATAATAATAATAATAATAATAATAGTAGTAGTAGTAGTAGTAGTAATAATAATAATAATAATAATAATAATAATAATAATAATAATAATAATAATAATAATAATAATAATAATAATGATATTCACGACACCTGCAGGTACGTCGTTTTCCACGTCTGTAAAATGAATTCAGTTTATTCTCGGTAAATATTTATATCTAAAATGTGAACACGTAAGATGAAGAAGAAAAAGAAGAAGCAGAAGAAGAAAAAGAGACAAATATATTTCAATAATTTACCGAAACGTCGCATTCCCGTATAATTTTCTGAGGCTGAATGGAAAACATCGTCACCGTGTAACAAACAGGCGTTGTCAGTGGTCGAATAGAAAATACTTCTGCAGCGACTATGAAGATAGCAATTTACAGCGCACTGTAATCGTCCTGAGGTCGTCATTTCTTTTAAACTTTGTGATTTGGGTTTTACATCTCGAAATAATGGTGATTCGTGTAAATCGGTTTCAACGTTGCCAGAAGCTGGACAGAGTTCTGAGGAAACATAGGCCTCAAACAGGATGAAAATCGTAAGTGAGATAGACTTCACAGAAGTCATGGTTGTTGGCACCGGGTAAATCAGAGTGTTGTCGATATTGTCTTGTGCACAAATAGATCGGAGCTGTATTTGCCTTAAATACTGATTTACTGGAATACTCTTTGTTTTTTTCTTTTAGGAAACAAATTAATTACTCGTTTCCTTTGTTTCAGTTAACAGACAAATAGGCGTGGAAAAGTAATTCGTTGTACAAAAGGAACACGTTTTAATGAGTGCTTCGTCGCAAATGTCGATATGAAATATATAAATACTGTCACAGACAATGTGTGATAGAATTAAACTTGAAGAAGTGAAGTGTTTCTTTTTTTTTCTTGAGAAATCATTAACACGTAATTGGTTGCCATGAATTGTTATGACTTATCTATATAATTTGTTCTGCAGTGATTATGTCGATACAGTCTGAAAGCGAGTTATCTGTTTATATTTTTCTAATAGAAACCGAGATACAATCAAAGAATAAATGTTTTATGTTTGCCTACACTCCAGTACAAAAGAGGAATTTCCACTGGTGCATGAAACTGGATGGTGCAAAATAAATGTAATAGATAAGATACAAGTCTTACTGTTATACATTAAATATTTAACTATAATTTCAATAGTCATAATAAAATTTATTTATATGTACTGAATCGCAATAAAACTCTCGAACATTGCAAATTTTGTTTAACCCATAATGATTACTAAATCGAACATCGAACAATAGTTTAATTAATTTTTTTTTTTTTTTTTTTTTTTTAGGTACATGATATCCAGCGTGATTTTCAGCCTTTGTAAGCGACACAGGTAATGGTCTTTCTGGATGATTCCCAGCAGTTAAGACTGAAGCGACTGACCAGCAAAAATTGCGAGAGACGATTAGTGGCTTAGCCTGGCGGTATGTGATCTTGCCCTGTCATGTGGAAACAGAAAGCCAGGATGCTGCTGCAGGAATGTGAATGACCACTGGTGTAATGATCTCGTAGCAGTCGTGTTTCCGAGATGTGCTTCACCTCCACCATAAATGCCGGCCCAGACCATGACGCTGCCACCGCCGTATCGGTCATTCCGAATGACGTTGACTGCATCATATCGTTCTCATACATGACGCCTGCCATCAGCAAACTGAACACAAAACCCGGATTCGTCTGTGAATAAACGTCTGATCTCATTGTTTGCGTCGCCTGTATTCTGGCCCCTTTGAGACGTTCCTGAAGGTGATACGCTGTCAGGGGAACATCTACAACACGGCGACGTGCTTGTAAACCAGCAGCATGGAGAACTGTTAGGGACAGTTTGAGAATGAATTCTAGTGTGTGTGGTTTGCTGAAAAGTACGGGCTAAAAGTGGAGCACTTTCGATCCTGTGACGTCGAGATGACTGGCGTGTACATCGCTTGGTATAAAGATCTCTATATTCACATAGTGACAGCTCACAAACAGACGCGAGTACACAGACAAACTCTTACACACAAAGTGTTTGTAAAATAACAGTTTGTATGCATGTAGAATTGTGTCGTTCTACGGTCGTGCTATCATTTTTCGTGGACAGAATTATCAGAATTTATTGTTATTGTTTCTAAATCACCGACTCCGATTTTTCACAAAACAACTGACAGATCTAGCAATTTCAACAGAAGTTGCAATATTTGAACAATGAGTTCTGGGTCGTATGTTTATGAAATTGTTATTGATACATAGACAGATTAGTGAATGCAAATACCTCTTTTCAAGACAGTTTAATTCTTATTTAGATCGTTTTCCTATTTTACAAACACTGGTATTGTCTGTAAATGATATAATAATAATAATAATAATAATAATAATAATAATAATAATAATAATAATAATAATTATAATAATTACAAACAGCATCATCATCATCATTATTAATATCACAAGGCAACTTCGTTCGTCCTTTGTGGATGAGTAACAGCATAAAATATTGAAATATCTGAAATATATATATTTTTATCTTACAGGCAAACACACACAAATGAAAAAATATAATAAACAAATCACTGCATTAATATTTATTAATTTTCAAAAAATAAAAAATAGAAAAATAAAAGTAGAATATACAAGAAAAACCGGGATGAACACCACAATGATCAGTATTTCACAGATTTCACAGGTCTCTGTGTGTCCACGTATTTTGTGTCTGTTTTAACTACGGCACAAACTTAGATGGTCTTATTTTCATAACTGTTCTTTTAAGAGTGTAATCCCAGTTATTTCTCCATACAGACCACCAAATTGCAGTTGGATCAGTCTCGTTTTCGTTTCTGTAGATGCCATTCAAATTAGAATTGACGCAGAATCTGTACCACCACGCGCCTCTGTGTTGTTTAGCACAGTCCGAAGACAATTTGTCTACGTCTTTGTCTTTTGTACTGAAATAACAACCATTGTGCCACTCAAGACCATCACCTAAAAAATAAAAAAAAATAAAAAAAAAAAAAAAAAAAAATACAACTTCAAAACAATAGCAATAAATATTTAAATAAATAAATAAATAAATAAATAAAAAAATAAATAAATAAATGAATAAATAAATAAATAAAATAATAATAATAATAATAATAATCATCATCATCATGATAATGATGATGATGATAGTAATAATAATGAAAGATTTCATAATCTCATTTACAATGATAAAATCTTTGACAGTGATGAAATAAAGATTGGGATGACGAAAAGTATGATCAGAATTATCTTAATAATAATATGATCACAGTAATAAAAATAGTGATGATCATCATGATGATAACAATAATTACAATGCTGCTACTACTATTACTACTAATAATAACGAAGATGATGACGCTAATGAAAACGACAATTCTAATAATAACCGAAAGAAAAAGAAAAAGAAAAGAAAAGGAAATAAATGAGAAAAGGAACAAGGAAATTTAGTAAAAGAAAGTTAATATCAAATGTTATCACACTAAATCATGACAAAAATCTGATGTAATTACAAATCACAGTACCACCAGTTCCACTGTAATTGGCTATAGACAACTGGAAATTCAGTTGTTTCTCGGTAAATATTTATATCTAAAATGTGAACACGTAAGAAGAAGAAGAAGAAGAAGAAGAAGAAGAAGAAGAAGAAGAAAAGGAGAGAAATATATTTCAATAATTTACCGAAACGTCGCATTCCCGTATAATTTTCTGATGTTGAATGAAAAAAATCGTCACCGTATAACAAACAGACGTTGCCAGTTGTCGAATAGAAAATACTTCGGCAGCGAGGACAATGAGAGCAATTTACTGCGCACTGCAATCTTCCTGAGGTTGTCACTTCTTTTGCACTTTGTGATTTGGATTTTACATCTCAAAATAATGGTAATTCCTGGAAATTGGTTTCAACGTTGCCAGAAGCTGGACAAACTTCTGAGGCAGCAGTGGAGTCAAACAGGATGAAAATCATGAGTGATATATATATTAGCTATCGATTTATAACTTTCTAACAGATAAAAGGTGCAATCAACTAATAAATGTTTAATGTTTGTTTGGCGACTCTCCAGTACTAAGATTGCTGTTTATTATTAAAGATATATTCTGGAACGTTAATATGATACATAACACAGTGTCGCGGATTTGTAATTATTCTAACTCGTAATGTTGATTTGTGGTGTAACTGTGTTTTCAGTTCTGTAATCAGTTCATTTTATTAATCGAATTGATTTAAAAGGCTTGCATCTATGTTCAGAAACAATGTGATCTGCCGATGGATATACGTTTGTTTCGTCATGGAAGAATGTGGTAACCTGTTGTTTTCTTATTCTGAGATGGTGTAATGTCTAATTAAATTGTCTCAGTAACAATTGTGAAGTTTAACTTGTTAAATCTCCATTTCGAGGAGAATCTTATTTTTATATTGGTTCCCCGGCTGATGTTAATTCACTTTCTCACACGAGATATTCAAATATATTTTATCATAATTTACAGTGTCGCTTATTATTCACTTTCTTGTAAATATACCTTAATTTCTTTTTTGCTTATTTCTATAATGCATTTAGAGAACTGGTTTATTCAGTTTATAAATTCCTTGTCAGATGACCATTAGTTAAAACATCTTGTTTAGTGCTAGACTGAGTCGTGTTAAAATACAGCAGATGTTTGATCAAACAGTACCCATGTTGAAGGTGATTCAATTTCTACTACGAGGCGTCATCAAACACTTTTTTGAATGACAATACTCGGTTTACATTTAATACATGGTTGTAATTATTCCAGTTATTTTAGTAAGTATTAATGTTGTATTGTTTCGGATAAAGGTAAACAGGCACGTACAGATTGTTCTAACTGAACAGTTTCATTCCTTCACTTTACGACATGTTTGATCACGTGATATCCACACTTTGCTAGAGAAAATTAGCATCTTTAGAGACTGATTTTCGAAACACTGAGTCCTTTGATAACCGAATAAATAAGTAAATAAAACAAATGAATCAAAGCATAAAGATTTATTAATTAAATTTCAAAGCTCAATGAAAGCGAGTCAACATGACTGCGATCGTTATTGTTCTATGTCTCTGCGATTAGTTTTCTGACACAGATCTCTCACATGTATCGGTCCACATATTTTGTAATTAATCCGGACTATGGCACCATCTTAGATGGTCTTATTTTCAAAACTGCTCCTTTTAGTGGTTTTTGCCATCCTGTTCTCCATGCACACCACCAAACTGAAGTCTTATTGGCCGTCTTTACATATGTATATATTCCATTTAGATTGGAGCGAGAACAACGGTTGTACCACCAAGCTCCTTTATGGTATACAGCACAGTTCACATCTGTCCTGTCCTGATCTTTGTCTTTTGTACTGAAATAACAGCCATTTTGAAATGACAGAGCATCATCTGAAAAATAGTGATTAAAAAACATTTGACTATCTACATGTTATTTAGGCTATACATTAATCTCTGTGTTCTTTAGCACAGTCCAAAGACGATTTTTCTACGTCTTTGTCTTTTGTACTGAAATAACAACCGTTGTGCCACTCAAGACTATCAACTAAAATTAAAAAATTAAATTAAAAACAATAAAAAGTACAACTTCAAAACAACAGCAGCAAATTAATAAATAAATAAATTATAATAATAATAATGACGATGATGATGATGATAATAATAATGAACTATTTCATAATCACATTTACAATGTTAAAATCTTTGACAGTGATGAGATGAAGATTGGGATGATGAATAGTATGATCATAATGATCTTAATAATAATATTAATGATAACAATCATGGTCACAATAATAAAAAATAATGATGATCATCATGATGATAACAATAATGACAATACTCTACTACTATTAGTACTACTAATAATGAAGATCATGATAATAATGAAAAAGACAATTATAAAAATAACTAAAAGACAAGAAAAGGAAATATAGGAAAAGGAACAAGGAAATTTAGTAAAAGAAAGATAATGTCAAATGTTATCACATTAAATCATAACAACAAATCTGATGTAATTACAAATCACAGTACCAGCAGTTCCACTGTAATTGGCTATAGACAGCTGGAAATTCTTGTCTTCTCTTGCTATCGAGAAATTCTGGTAGGAGGCGTAGGCAGTGTTCCCTTCAAAATCTTCTAAATCTACCCTCAGTTCATAAAGTCCTTGAGCAGTTAGTCTGTGAATATTGGTGTTACCTAATAATAATAATAATAACAATAATCATAAAAATATCTATGATGATGATTATAATTATTCAGCATCAGTGTTATGATGATGATGATGATAAAAACATTTGTCTATTTCAGAATCCATTTGCATCGAAAAGATAATCAGGTTTAAACATACCCAGCCAGAACTCATTGCGTAAATTTCCGAAACCGTCTTTGTATTCATTCCAAGTTCTGTAGAAATCTTCCGATCCGTCAGTCCTTCGCTGTAATACCTGAATCAGTAACGAAGAAAGACAATACAATTTAGTCCAAGTTAAATAAGAACCACTGGGAAAAAGAATCTATGATCTCTGTCTACTACATGAGCCCATATCTCATAGAGATATTATCTCTAATTGTGTATAAAATCTGTGTGTCAGCAAAGATTTATAAGTCTGCCTTTCTGACTTACCAACCATCCTCCATTACTAATTTCACAATAGACAGTGATTGATTGTCCGCTATCACGTGGTTTTACCAAATAAACACCATCAGCCTGAAATCCTTTCTTCACGACATCGTAACAGTCTGTAGGTTCGTCGTTTTCAACATCTGTAAAATCAATTCAGTGTATTCTGAGTAAATCTTTGAATCTAATTATTGTGATCTAAAACGCAATAATAATAATAATAATAATAATAATAATAATAATAATAATAATAATAAGAAGAAGAAGAAGAAGAAGAAGAAGAAGAAGAAGAAGAAGAAGACGAAGAAGAAGAAAAGGAGAGGAAGACAAAAATAAAGGCAATCGTGAAAGTAAACAAACTATTTTTGTTTTTTTGTTAGTAGCTTACCGAAACGTTGCATGCCCACATACTTTTCAAATGTCGAATAAGTGACTTGATCATCGTACAACAAACAAACGTTGTCAGTGGTTGAATAGAACATACTTTGACAGTCAGACAAATGATAACACTGTCTGGCACACTCTGATCGTGTTGAAGTTGTCGTTTCGTCTATTCCTTTGATATTGGGTTTCACGTTCTGAAATAATGGTGATTCTCGCAGAACAGTTTGTATTGAACCAGAAGCTGGACAGACATTTGCCGCAGTCGTGGTCGTAAACAGGATGAAAATGACAGCTGAGATGTCCTTCGCAGAAGTCATATTTTGATGACGTTGTTGTCGTCTTGGTAGGAGTTACACTCGACGTAACTGTTGTCCTCTTCTTAGAATGTCGTTCCTGTCCTTGTTTTCGTCTTCAGTGAGAAACAAATGTTCTTGAAGTTATGGCATGTAAAGAATGCATGCGAGCCAGTTCTGAGTTCACTGATGTTTTGTAATCTCGTTTAGTGCTGATAATCAAACTGTGTTTTAAATTAATGATAATAGAGAATAGGATATCTAGAGTAACGCATAGAATTACAAGTAAATGGTTATTTTTGAATAATTTAAATGTTGTTGTACCTGTTATATTTCAGGGGAAATATGCTGAGATATATTTTTATTTTTATCATTTTTATTGTTATTTTTATTTTATATATATATATATATTTTATTTACTTTCAATTTCATTATATAGTATTTAATTATTTTTTCTTTCTTTCTTTCTTTCTTTCTTTCTTTCTTTCTTTCTTTCTTTCTTCTTCTTCTTCTTCTTCTTCTTATTATTATTATTATTATTTATTTATTTATTATTATATAACGTTTTTTTTTTTTTTTTGCTGAACGCTGAAATAGGTAAACGTTTAATTCTAAATGTCTACAGTATTTACGGAACATGGCAAGAAAAGATCGGGTTTGGAAACCTAATAAACTCTGCTTGGTCATTAGCTAATTGCTGGCCGCCATGTGAAAATTATTTGTTCTTTAATAATTAATAAAATCTTGAATAATTATCGAATTGTATCTTAATCCAAGAGTCAAAGTTTGGGAAAAAAAAACGTCCATGGAAGATAAATTTTCTCGTTCTATTGCTCTGTCTGTTACGAAACAATGTATCGATGTCCACCATTTTATTATTATTATTTTTTTTCTGAAGTGTTTGTTACCAAATGGTGAACTATTTAAAAATTTCCTTTGTGTTCAAATATCAAGAGAAAGCATGTTTGAAATATTGCACCTTTATCATTGTATGCATGTATTTTTTAAATTTTTGTTTATATTGGTATGTATATCAATGCTTGCATATAATTGTACTAATATATTTTAAAAGTTCACGTAATACAGACAGAGAGAGAGAGAGAGAGAGAGAGAGAGAGAGAGAGAGAGAGAGAGAGAGAGAGAGAGAGAGAGAGAGAGAGAGAGAGAGAGAGAGAGAGAGAGAGAGAGAGAGAGAGAGAGAGAGACTTTTCCTAAAGTAAATTGCGTTGGATATAATCTTTACATATTAATAAAATACGTTTTTGATTTCGCACTTAAATATGAATGAACTGAAGCATGATTTTTCTGTTTTGAATGCAATATTTTCTTTTGTGTATTCCTGAAATATGAAGCACCGCTTCATGTAACTTAGCTACAAATGTATTCTGAATATGATATTGCTCTTGTGATCATTACCAATTTAAAACTGTTGGTGACATCAGGTATCTGAATTATAGATAACACAGATATTTTCTTTGTTAATGTTTTTTTTGTTGTTCGTTCTGAGTTTATATTTTTATTGACTGATTTATTGATTATCACTTATTTTAAATATTATTTAATACTTTTTTCTTCTTTTTTTATGAATACTAAATGAGACATACATATTAGTATTAAAGTAAATTCATACATACAAAAATAAGGAATTTTGGGTTGAGATTTCTTAATTTTCAAGTTACTGGTGTTTTGTTTCATATATTTATATATACTATTTTATCTTGTTATAATAATAATAATAATAATAATAATAATAATAATAATAATAATAATAATAATATTTACATCATCTATATTTTTAACAGCACATCAAGAAAATCATGTTAACATACAAACACACAGAAGGACCTTTTAGGTGAGGTTTCTTATTTTTGTTGATTTTGTTTTTTTTTTCTTTGTTTTTTTTTTTCTTTCATTTTTATTTTTCTTTCTTTCTTTCTTTCTTTATTTATTTATTTATTTATTTATTTATTTATTTATTTATTATTATTATTATTTTAAATAATACAAAAAATAAAATAATATAACCGTAACTAGACTGTAAACAGAAAACTTGTTTGTTCTTTGTAAAAAGAATTAATGTGAACTTCCAGCATCCAGATTACCTTAGGCTTTATGATGATAAAAAACCTGTACCTTTGAAACCGTTAAATATAAACTAAAACTATAAAATGAAATTTCACCCTGGTCTTTAAATGATATATTTTTACATGGCTATAAATATATTTTTTTCTTCGAAGACTTTTTCCCTCTAATTCTTTGTCCGTTTGTTTTTTTCCAAGTCTGTCGTTATTTTAAGTGTAACATGGTGATATTTCTTCAGTGCTTTATAGTGTTACTGGGGCTTTTAAAAGCGAGGAACACATTTTTCCTGATCACCGTCTAATAAATCGCAGTCTCATAACATTATCATACGAAAGAAAAATGATCTTATCGGACAAGTCAGAGTGAGTTTATTCATTTTATGTCATTTTTTGTTTCTTATTTTTTTAGTTCTTAAGAAAATGTAAGAAAATGTTCACAAAATTAGGCTTAAATTAAAATACAAAATTAAAATTCAAAAATAAAATTAGCCTACAGACGACTGCAAAACGTATATCATGACTCTACGAAGGTGAAAATGAAATCACGAGGAGCAGGGGTCCATGTATAATAAATAAATAAATAGAATAGAATAGAATAGAATAAAATAGAATAGAATAAAAATAAAATAATTCTTCATAAAAAGAATACATATTTTTTCAGTTCTCTTTCACAAACATCAATGGTAAGATGCACTCGTTGAAGCGAGACATCGATGTAAAGTTCCTAATCGAAGGATAGAAGCAATGAACGAATTAATTTTTCATAATTGTTTCTTTTTTTTCTAGTACAAAGGTAATTTTGTTGCTGTTTGAAGATGGTTACAGTAAAACAAATCTGATATGAAGTAATAATTAATTGAACTTTGAATAACGATATTTGTTTGCATGCCCTGAAGTATGAAAAAAAACCAATACTCAATCTTTACAGGTTTTGTTTAATGACTGGTAATTATTTTAAAGTCATTATAATCAATAATTATAGTTGCTTTGCTTGCGATAAAGAGGAAGATGTATATATTATTGTTATTGGATCTTCCGTCATATTTTATGTTTCCGAAACCGTCTTTATATTCATTGCAAATTCTGTAGAAATCGTTCGATCTGTCAGTTCTTACATGAGAAACCTGTCTGTGATTGAGAAACAATAACTGTAAGACAGACATTGCTGATAATGGTAGCCCGACCACAGAAAGATATATTCTAGGTGTGTATAAACGTTATAATATAAAGACATTATAAGTTTGTGTGGATGTCTGTTTGTGTGTATGCCTCTGTTTGTCTGTGTGTATGTCTCTGTCTGTATATAACTCTTTATACCCAGCATCCTCCATTACTAATTTTACTGATATTCTGAACAAAATTTTACAAAAAAAAAAAAAAAAAAAAAAGAAAGAAAAAGCCAAAGAACGCCAATGATCGACAAAAAAAGATTACTGTGAATATTTGGTAATAATAATAATGATAATAATAATAATAATAATAATAATAATAATAATAATAATAATAATAATAATAATAATAATAATAATAATATATATATATATATATATATATATATATATATATATATATGTATGTATGTGTGTGAATGTGTGTGTGTGTTTTTAACAAACTGCTTTCATGACAGCTGTATTGCTCCTCCTTTAGAAATTCATGCAATATTCTAACATTTTTCAGTAACTTTTTGCTACAGCCACATACCGTGTAGTGACTCAGCGTGTTTGCATAAAATTATTTAAATCATTGAAAACCCTGAATACTATTATTTAGTACTTTACTCATAGGCAGTGTTGCTTGTGGTTATTATTAAACGAAATGTTTGGATTTTAAAGGGAACAATAATTTTTTCGGTTTCATTTCAAAACGTGAAGGAATATAACGTTTACAATCTTCTTATATGAAGATAATTCAACGTGTGAAAAAATCAAAAGAAATTAAAAAACATGTGGATAAAAAGAAAAATTTAGAAATGAAGCAATGGAGAAATATATGTACTCATCACACAAAAGGAATTCTTAAAAAAAAAAGAAGAAGAAGGAAAAAAAAAGAACAAACTACAAACTGGTTTTGGATGTTGTGCAGGTCTAAAGGATGTACGGCCTCGGTGTTGCTGTTGTTGTTCTTCTTCTTCTTCTTCTTATTCTTCTTCTGCTTCTTCTTCTTCTTCTTATTATTATTTTTGCTGCTGTTGTTTGTGTTGCTGATATTGTAGTGATTGTGGTTATTGTTGTTACAAAACATAATAGGAAAACACAGTAACCTCGTTATTAAAGTCAGGAAAGTATTAACTATTTAAAAAGTTTTTATTTTTATTTGAGTAGTCTGCTTTTATTATGAGAGTGAGGTTAGATTAATGAGAGGCATAACAATCATTGCAATAATTCTTTTTTAGGTGATGGTCTTGACTGGCACAATGGTTGTTATTTCCGTACAAAAGAACAAAGACTTGGACAGTTCAGCTGACAACTGTGCTGAAACTTACTAAGGTGCGTGGTTGGTCAGAAATGTTCTGACAACTGAAAAAGTCACTGCAGTTTCGAAAATAAAGAACAGTTATGAAAAATAAGACGATCTTACTTCTTCCCTCTGTTTGATGAAAACACAGTAATACGTGGACATATGTCGAGATATGTGAAGTCTCTGTGAATTAATGTTCGTTGTGGTGTTGATTATTGCACTTTATTTTGAAAATTAGTTTATAAATACTTATGTTATGATTCATTTCAAACTGTTTTCTTTGAATATTTCAAACTACAATGCTTTTCAATAATTTCAATCTTAATTGTTGTGAACCATCAATAACAAGCTGGATATCACGTGTTCACACATGTAGCTAGAAAAAGAAAACGAAACTGTTTTATTATAACTGTAAAACAACTGCAGTCTATGGATTATAGAAAATGTATAGTGTTTGAGATTTTAACTACGATTCAGTACATATAAATCAATTATATTATGATTATTGGAATTAAAGTTAAATATTTATTGTATAACAGTAAGACTTGTGTGTTATCTATTACATTTATTTTGCAGCATTCAGTTTCATGCATCAGTGAAACTTCCTCTTTGTACTGGAGTGTTGGCAAACATAAAATATTTATTATTTGATTGAATCTGGGCTTCTATTAGAAAAACATAAACAGATACTTCGCTTTCAGACTGTATCGACATAATCTCTGCAAAACAAATTATATAGATAAGTCATAACAATTGACGACAATCAATTACATGTTAATGTTTTCACAAGAAAAAAACAAACAACAACACTTCACTTCTTCAAGTTTAATTCTATTACACATTGTCTGTATCAGTATTTATATATTTCATATCGACATTTGCGACGAAGCACTCATTAAAACGTGTTCCTTTTGTACAACAAATTACTTTTCCACGCCTATTTGTCTGATAACTGAAAAAAAGGAAACGAACAATTAATTATTTTCGTCAAAAAACATAGAGTATTCCAAAAATCAGTATTGAACGGAAATACAGCTCCGATCTATTTGTGCACAAGACAAGATCAACAACAATCTGATTTCTCCGGACACAACAACCACAACGTCAACTATGACTTCTGTGAAGACTATCTCACTTACGATTTTCATCCTGTTTGAGGCCTCTGTTTCCTCAGAACTCTGTCCAGCTTCTGGCCACGTTGAAACCGATTTGCACGAATCACCCTTATTTCGAGATGTAAAACCGAAATCACAAAGTTTAAAACAAATGACGACCTCAGGAAGATTACAGTGCGCAGTAAATTGCTATCATCGTCCTGGCTGCCGAAGTATTTTCTATTCGACCACTGACAAAGTCTGTTTGTTACACGGTGATGAAGTTAATTATTCGACATTTGAAAATTATACGGGCATGCAACGTTTCGGTAAGTTTTTAAAATAAAAATGTGTAGTTTTCTCATTTCCTCTATAGATTGCATTATCTTTTCTTCCACTTCTTTTTCTTTTTCTTCCACTTATTTTTCTTCTTCTTCTTCTTCTTCTTCTTCTTCTTCGTTATTGTTGTTGTTCTTCTTTAATTATATTTGCGTTTTAGTAACAAATATTTGCAGATAGTCGACTGAAGATTTATTGAGAATACACTGAAATGATTTTGCAGATGTTGAAAACGACGTACCTGCTGACTGTTACGATGTCGTGAAGAAAGGAATTCAGGCTGATGGTGTTTACTTCGTTAAACCACGTGATAGCGGACTGCCAATCAGTGTCTATTGTGAAATTAGCAATGGAGGATGGCTTGTAAGTTAAAACGGTTTGATTTATGTATCTATCTATATAATATATATGTATGTATGTTTGTATATTTGGATGTATGTATGTATGGATGTATGTATGTATCGATGATGTATGTAATGAAATTAATAATGGAATATACAGTTTTCATAGCTTTACGGTCCCATTACCTAAGGATCTTGCAAGAGGAGGTAAACGTTTAGGGATTAAGAAATGGATTAGTAAATTTAGACAGTGGTTTATTACGGTGATGGTATAATACTACCAACATCATAAATAATATAACATATGATCACAGAGTACAGTTTCACTTATTTATTGATCATTTCACAAAAACTATTTGGAAAATAAACAAAAGCAAATGAACATAATTAAATTATCTACTAGCAAACCTTATGAGCAAAGTAACAATTATTTAAAGACAGAATCGGTTACGTGAATAACAAGATAATTATGTTAATGTGAAATTGTAACTTACGTTTATGTTTATATAAACATAAACATATATATATCCAGAGAGAGAGAGAGAGAGAGAGAGAGAGAGAGAGAGAGAGAGAGAGAGAGAGAGAGAGAGAGAGAGAGAGAGAGAGAGAGAGAGAGAGAGAGAGAGAGAGAGATTAAACAAATACGCTCTTACTGACAGATATTACAAGATAGAATTACTGCTCGAAAAGAACTGATAAAAGTAACATAGCAAGTATCACTGCCAAACTGTTTATCACAGCAAGACAGAAGTTTCAAAATACTCCCCTGTGACCTCCGTGAAGATGAAAGAGAATTACGGGATATCCAAGATGCAGCTTGTCTGGTGAAAGCGTGTTTTGATCGCCCAGGTCACCGGTTTTCTTTGTTGCTGCTCGCATAAATTATGTTCCGGCGGACGTCAACGAAAGCCTCGGAATTATAAATCTTAAATTTGTGTTTTTAATCGAAACTGGCTGCTGAATAACTTTACTAAAAAATTTAAACATGATCTTTAAATGTTTTTTTTTTTATCGCATATTTGTTTCTTAAAGGCTATTAGGATGGTCAAAAACGTATTTTAATTAGTTAATTTTACCGGCATCTAAAGCCAATCATTTGCAATAAATCGTATTAATTTTTAATTTTTTCTCCCCATGTGTATATCTATCTATCGTTCTATCTATTTAGGTATCACTTTACCTCCTTTCCTACCTACCTACCTATCTGTCTATCTTTCTGTGTATTTCATTTTGTTTATTTCTTACAAACCGGTGTACTTGTGAGTGTGTTTATATTTTTAGGTTTTTCAGCGAAGGACAGACGGATTGGAAGATTTCTACAGAACTTGGAATGAATACAAAAACGGTTTCGGAAATTTGAACAATGAGTTCTGGCTGGGTATGTTTAATGTATGTTAAATGTTTGATAATCTGAAAAGGTCGTTGGTGGACGTAATGGAGAGATACAGTTAATTATAATTCTTTATAAAATATAATACTTTTTTAAATATTTATATTGACTCATCAAAATATTATTATTATTATTATTATTAGGTAACACGAATATTCACAGACTGACTACTCAAGGACTTTATGAACTGAGGATAGATTTAGAAGATTTAGACGGGAACACGGCCTACGCCTCCTACAAGAATTTCTTGATAGCAGGAGAAGACGAATATTTCCAGTTGTCTATAGCGAATTATAGAGGAACTGCTGGTAATTAGAATTATAATAATACTGCTTTGGTCTTTTTATTACTTTGATAATATTTGATATTAGCTTTATTTTAGTTTCTATCGTTTGTTTTGCTGTACTTTTTTCTCATCTTTATATGGTGACTTTTTTATTTTCGTTTTTTGGGGGGTTGGTGGTCTTTTTTCTTCCTTTTGTTCTTCTTATATTAAATTTTGTATTTCTTTTTTTTTTAATAATCATTATTATGTTTGAATTATTTTTATTTTCACTAAGAGAAAAGTTTATTTATATCAAAACTTGAAGATGAATGAAGACTAAATGATGGAAAATGTGACTAACGACAAAGAGACAAACATTATTCTGGTTCCTGAACGTCCTCGGTAGTGTTTCCTAAACGAAGATACTAAGTTTTTATTTTTATAGATATGTAATTGTGTTACAGTCATCTACGTATTAATCAAATATATAGCTCTCTTGACGGTGTAATATAGACACGTTAATACATGATTTTAACCTGTGAATGACATATGTGTATGTTGTGTGTGTATCTGTGTGTGTGTGAGTGTTGGAGAAAGAGAGATGTTTGTGTGTAAAATACATGTACATACATACATACATACACACAATCATACATACATACATACATACATACATACATACATACATACATACATACACATATAAATATGTTTTTCAGGTGATGGTCTCCAAATGCATAACGGTTGTAACTTCACTGCGAAAGACAAAGACTTCGACGGTGAATCTGTCGATCGTGCCGACTTTTTTAAAGGTGCTTGGTGGTACAGATATTGGACACATTGCAATCTAAATGGTGTGTATGATACAAGTAAGATTGATAGAACGTCGGTTTGGTGGCATCCTGGCAAATGGACCAACAATCCACTTTCTAGAAGACATATAAGGAAAAGAACTGTTATGAAAATACGACCATCTAAGATTGTGCTGTAATTTGAAGACAATACATTGGATAGAAAAACACATCAATCTGGAATCTTGCCTAGATTTGGCAGTCATGTTTTTTAAATGTATTTTGTTAATATCCCTGTTAGACTGTTAACGTCGATATATCATAATATGAAAATTAATAGTTATAAATGTAAGATCATATAAAAATGTATTACATATATTAAAAGTAAGAAAGATGCTATTAAAGGTCAAAAAGACAACTTGATTCTCGTTGTAATATTTGATTTGTATCAAAGAAATGACGTCACAATAAAATGGTCGTCTGCCTTGCAGAGTGAATTTATTTTTGTCATTCTTTAGAACAAATCAAATTTTAAAGATTAGTTAATACAGAGAGAGAGATAGATAGATAGATTTAGAGAGAGAGAGAGAGAAAGAGAGAGAGAGAGAGAGATACACACACACAAAGACACACAGAAAGATATAAAATAATACTTTCGCGAAATATTATTATAATTAAAATAACATATCCAAACTAAAGTTTCCTACTTCGATGATTGACAGAAGAACCTCGTCACTGAATGAGAAAGGACACGAAGGTTTGTTGCACATTGTAATCTTCTTGAAAATATTACTTCTGTTAACTGATATTTCGTAGGTTTTTCGATCACGAAACCAACATGATTCATAAAAACTGGTTCCAAATTAGCCAGAAGCTGGCAGTCACAGAGCAAACACGATAAAAATTATCTTCACTGAAGACATATTTGACATAGTTCTTGATGCTTCAGTTGGTGTCGTTGTTTTCTTCTTAAGAGATGAGTTACTTCATGTTCAATTATTTACTCTAGTGAAGTGTCCCTTTTCAGTATTTTCTTAAAATAAATAAAATGATAAAGTAGTATATGTGTATTTTCTTAAAATAAATAAAATGATAAAGTAGTATATGTGTATTTTCTTAGTGGTTTTATTTTTATTGTATGTGTGTGTCTGTGCTTTCACTTGTCCTTTATTTTCGTACATATTACATACAAATTCGTTCTTTCTCTATATCTTTTTTTTTTTCATCGCAGCTTTATCGGAAACATTTTTTGTTTGAATATTTAATTCTTTGCTTCATCACTCTAACACACGCTGTCTTTCATTAAATAGACATGAAAAAGTGAAAAATTTTAGTTTTTCTAAGTAAACGGAATTTGATTTTAATGTTATTCAAGGGATACAGATATTTACAATTTTCTTACTGAAACAACAATACACAGAACGAATACGTCTTTAATGAATGTTCGTTTAATGACATATCTGAAGAAAGACTGCTATTGACCAATGTCAGATTCCAAGAGAATCAACAATAATCTTAATGCAAGACATTCGCCAATAAAAATTAAGCATTGATTCATTCATGTTATGAATTCCAGAGTGAATCTAGTTAAGTACAGTATTTTAAAATAATGAATAATTTTTTGTTCCAAATGCATTGAAAAACCAAAGTTCATTGAACACACATTTTCTCGTTGTATTGCTCTATTTCGAAATAATACATCGATTTTCGTCACTTTTTATCTCCTTTTTTTTCTTCAGAAGAAAGCTAATTTAAAATTTACTTTGCACTCAAACATCAAGAGAAAGCATGTTTCAAATATAGCACCTTTATTTGCACATGTATATATGTTTTCGGTGTTAGTATATATGTATAAATGAAAGTATGAGCATATTTTTTCAAGTGTAAATTTACTGTTGCTGTTGTCAGTTGTTGATTTGGTTTTCAAATTAAAAATACATAATCCTCTTTTGAATGAAACCTCGGTGTTTCGAATTAAATTAATCTTCCATGATCACATGAGTGAATCAGTTGAATAAGGTAATCTACATTTTGCATTTTAATAATGTTTATTGTCATCTTCAGTTTATATACATTAAAGACTGAGAAGATAATAACATAGGATCAATTAGCCAGCTCACAACTACTGTGAAGACGACAAGAACAACAACAGTGTCATTTCTCTCAAAAAGAGCACAAAGAAAACGAGAAAGACCACGTCAAGTATGATTTCTCTAACTTCTAGGATGCTTCTCCTGAAGGACTTTGCAGTCATTATTTTCATCCTCTTTAAGACAACAGCTGCCTCAGATGTCTGTCCCTCTTGTGGCTTTGTACAAACTTTCTTTCGTGAATCACGATTGTTTCAGAACGTAAAACCCAACATCCAAGGCATAAAAGAAATGACAACTTCAACACGATTAGAGTGTGCTATACAGTGTGATCGCCTTTCCGACTGTCGAAGTATTTTCTATTCGACAGCTGACAACAATTGTTTGATATACGGTGAAGATGTTTTTCGTTCAACCTTTGAGTATTATTCGGGAATGCGACGTTTCGGTAAATTGATAAACCCTAAAAACCTAACATCTTTCTTTTATAATATTTCTCAGTTGTGTTTGTCTTCTTCCTAATTTCTTTCTTCTTCTTCTTCTTCTTCTTCTTCTTCTTCTTCTTCTTCTTCTTCTTCTTATTATTATTATTATTATTATTATTATTATTATTATTATTATTATTATTATTATTATTATTATTATTATTATTATTATTATTATTATTGTTATTGTTATGTGTTCGCATTTTACATATAAATATTTACTCAGAATACAGTAAATTGATTTTACAGATGTTGAAAACGATGTACCTACAGACTGTTACGATGTCGTGAAGAAAGGAACTCAGACTGATGGGATTTATTTGGTACAACCACGTGACGGTGGAAAGCCAATCAGTGCCTACTGTGAGATTAGTAATGGAGTATGGCTGGTAAGTCATCGAAAAGATAATCAGGTGTAAACATACCCAGCCAGAACTCATTGCGTAAATTTCCGAAACCGTGTTATGTGTTCAGAATAATATTACTTTTTTCTTATCATTTATTTTGATAATATGTCATGTTAACTTTCTATTACTGTTTTTTCTTATCTTTTTCTTCTGCTTTTTGTTTTCTTCTTCTTATTTTTTCATTATTATTCATTAGCCGTTCTTGTTGTTGTTGTGTTAATAATAGTAGTATTTTATTATTATTGGCAGAATTATTATCATATTTAGCTGTTGTTGTTGTTCCTACTGTTGCTGTTGTAATGATAGTAGTAGTAGTAATAGTGATGATGCAGTTTATCTGGTTGTTATTATAAGACCCACCATTTTATTTAAGTTTTTATTCCGGATAGATAGACAGATAAAGGCAAAAGTGGTAAGACAATTAACTCGTTAATAACTTATTAAAAAAATATGCATTTATATCAATGCTCACATATTCAGCAGAAATGTATATATATATAGTTTTTATTAGGTAGAGAGTGATGTAGGTATTTTCTTAGATTAGGGTATAGCCTAAATAACATGTAGATAATAATGATTATTTAATCACTATTTTTCGTTGAGACAGAAAAATAACGATCACAGTGCAGTTGACTCCCTTTCATTGAGATTTGAAATTTAAATAATAAATCTTTATTCTCTGATTCATTTGTTGTATTTCTTTCTTTATTTATTTATTTTTATCATGAAAGAGGACTAAATGTTTCGAAAATTAAAGTCTCTATAACAGAAAATCCGTCTCTAAAGATGCTCGTTTGCTCTAGCAAGGTGTGGCTATCACGTCATCACGTAAAGTGAAGGTATGCAATTGTTAAGTTAGAACAATCTGTACGTGCCTGTTTATCTTTATCCGAAAAAATCCAGCATTAATACTTACTAAAATAAGTGAAATAATTAGAAACATGTATTAAATGTAAACAGAGTATTATCATTCAAAAAGTATTTGATGATGTGTCGTAGTACAAACTGAATTTTCTTCAACATGGGTCCAGTTTGATCAAATATCTACTGTATTTTAACACGACTCAGTCTAGCAGTTAACAAGTTGTTTTAATTAATGGTCATCTGACAAGGAATTTATAAACAGTATAAACCAGTTCTATAAACACACAGAAATAAACGAAAACGAAATTAAGGTATATTTACTATTTTATGTCGTGTAGAGAATACACGAGAGACACTACTGAGTTCACTGACAATTTCTAGTCTCGAAATAGTACATCGATACTCATAATTTCGTTATCGTTTTATTTTATTTTTCTTCTTTTTTCTGTAGTAACCTAATGAAAAATTAACTTTATGTTCGAATATCGAGAGAAAACATGTTTGAAATATTCCACCTTTATCTTTGTACGTATACATATTCTTGTATGTATGTGTGCATCTATAAACGCATGAATGAGTATATTTATTCAAGTGTAAGTTTACTGTTACTGTTGTCAGTGCAAAACGTGATACCACAAATTAAAAATACTGCTTACGTAGAGTACACAACTGGTGACACAAACCGTCCATTTAAAAGTAAAAAAGTTGAAGAGTTTTTGTAGGGGAACTGACGTGTAACCAGTTTGTTCAATCGCTTTTATTTATTTATGTAATTTGTACTCTAGAGACTGATTCGATAACTTCTGAAAGCGAGAGTTCGATTGATAACTTTTTAACACATAAAAGATGCAATCAACTAATAAATGTTTAATGTTTGTTTGGCGACTCTCCAGTACTAAGATTGCTGTTTATTATTAAAGATATATTCTGTAAAGTTAATATAATACATAACATAGTTGAGCGGTTTTCTAAGATGCTTATTATAACACGTAATTTTGATTTGTGGTGTAACTGTGTTTTCAGTTCTGTAATCAATTCATTTTATTAATCGAGTTGATTTAAAAGGCTTGCATCTATGTTTAGAAGGAAAGTGATCTGCCGATGGATATACGTTTGTTTCGTCATGGAAGAATGTGGTAACCTGTTGTTTTCTTATTCTGAGATGGTGTAATGTCTAATTAAACTGTCTCAGTAACAATTATGAAGTTTAACTTGTTAAATCTCCCTCGAGAAGAATCTTATTTTTATATTGGTTCCCCGGCTGATGTTAATTCACTTTCTCACACGAGATATTCAAATATATTTTATCATAATTTGTAGTATCGATTATCATTAACTTTCTTGTGATTAAATAGGAAATATGCCTTAATTTTTTTGTGTTTATTTATCTAGTGTATTGGTGGAACTGGTTTGTTCAGTTTATAAATTCCCTGTCAGATGACCATTAATTAAAAACATCTTGTTAACTGCTAGGCTGAGTCGTGTTAAAATACAGCAGATGTTTGACCAAACTGGACTCATGCTGAAGGTAATTCACTTTTTACTACGAGACATCATCAAACACTTTTTTGAATGATAATACTCGGTTTACATTTAATACATGGTTGTAATTATTCCAGGTATTTTAGTAAGTATTAATGTTGTATTGTTTGGGATAAAGGTAAACAGACACGTACAGATTGTTCTAACTTAACAATTGTATTCCTACACTTTACGAGACGTTAGATCACGTGATATCCACACTTTGCTAGAGAAAATTAGCATCTTTAGAGACTGATTTTCGAAACACTGAGTCCTCTGCTATGATAAAAAAATAAATAAATAAATAAAACAAATGAATCAGAGCATAAAGATTTATTAATTAAATTTCAAAACTCAATGAAAGCGAGTCAACACCACTGTGATCGTTATTTTTCTACGTCTTTACGATTAGTTTTCTGACACAGATCTCTCACATGTATCGGTCCACATATTTTGTAATTAATCCGGACTACGGCACGATCTTAGATGGTCTTATTTTCATAACTGCTCCTTTTACTGGTTGATACCATTGTTTTCTCCATTGATACCACCAAACTGAAGTCTTATCAGCCGTCGTTACATATGTGTACTTTCCATTTAGATTGGCGTCAGAACAATGCTCGTACCACCAAGCTCCTTGATAGTCTACAGCACAGTTCCGACTTGCCGTGTCCACATCTTTGTCTTTCGTAGAGAAATAACAGCCATTAGTAAATGAGAGACCATCACCTGAAAAACAATGATTAAGAAACATTTTATTATCTACATGTTCTTTAGTCTATACACTAATTTAAGAAAATATCTACTTCTGTCTCTAAATAATAAAAAAAAAATATATATATCAATATACATTTCTACTGAATATGTGAGCATTAAAATAAATGCTTATTTTTTAATAAGTTATTAACGAGTTAACTTTTATCAGTTTTGTGTTCATCTGTCTATCCATCCGTAATGAAAACTGAAATAAACTAGTCTGTCTTATAGTACCAACCAGAATAACTGCATCATCATAGTTATGAAATAACATTTTATTATCTTCATGTTATTTAGGCTATACTCTAACCAACGAAAATGCCTACATCTCTCTGTACATAATAATAAATATATACATATCAATATATAATTTTTCTGAATATCTGAGCGCTAAAATAACTGCATAAATTTTTATAAGTTGTTAACGAGTTAACTGTGTTACCACTTTTGTGTTTATCTGTCTATCCATCCGTAATCAAAACCTAAATAAAAGTCTGTCTTATAATAACAACCAGAATAACTGCATCATCACTATTACTACTACTACTATCATTACAACAACAACAGCAGCAACAACAACAACAGGTAAATATGATAATAATACTGCCAATAATAATAAAAAGGAGAAGGTGAAAAAAATAAAATGAAGCTGACAAAAAAAGAAGAAGAACAAAAAAACCAGTAATCGAAAGTTAACATCACATATCATCAAAGTAAATGATAAGAAAAAAGTAATATTATTATGAACACATGTACCAGCAGTTCCACTGTAATTGGCTATAGACAACTGGAAGTTATTTTCTTCTCCTGCTATGGAGAAATTCTTGTAGGAGGCATAGCCCGAGTATCCTTCAAAATCTTCTAAATCTACCCTCAGTTCATAAAGTCCTTGAGTAGTCAGTCTGTGAATATTGGTGTTACCTAATAATAATAATAATAATAATAATAATAATAATAATAATAATAATAATAATAACTATGATAATGCTTATAATGATCATCATCAGTGTGATGATGATGATAATGATAATATAAATACGAACAGCGATACTTGTGTTGGAACAAATGTGACACAAACTGCGAATATAAGTTATATTTTCATTAAAAAAACATTTATCTATTTCAGTATCAATTTGCATCAACAGGCCAGTCTCTCGAAAAGATAATCAGGTTTAAACATACCCAGCCAGAACTCATTGCGTAAATTTCCGAAACCGTCTTTGTATTCATTCCAAGTTCTGTAGAAATCTTCCGATCCGTCAGTCCTTCTCTGTAAAACCTCATTAAATAAGGAAACAGGTGAGTATGAACTTAGATTGCGCAGTCTTGTCCAAACCGTCATATGATGGCGAGATATTAAACAATATATATATATATACACACAAACATACATACCTACATACATACATACATACATACATACATACATACATACATACATAAAGTAACAAAGAAGGAAAACAAAAGAAACAAATATAATAATCTGTTGAATGTCGACTCTAAGATGTACCCAGATCAGTTAATTAAGTAGCAGAACCTGTGACTACAAATCTCCGAATCTGGAGAAATGGCATGTCGTAAAAGATAAATGATTCACAACTTAACTTACGGTACACAGACTCTTACCTGATAGGGTTATCATACGAGCAGGCTTATATGTCTGTAAACGTGTTTCTAAGTCGGTTTTTGTCTAGATAAAGATATTCCTGACTTACCAGCCATCCTCCATTACTAATCTCACAGTAGACACTGATTGGCTTTCCACCGTCACGTGGTTGTACCAAATAAATCCCATCAGTCTGAATTCCTTTTTTCAGGACATTGTAACAGTCAGCAGGTTCATCGTTTTCAACATCTGTAAAATCAATTCACTGTATTCTGAGTAAATATTTATCTCTAAAATGCGAACACATAATCCTACTACTACTACTACTACTACTACTACTACTACTACTACTAATAATAATAATAATAAGAAGAAGAAGAAGAAGAAGAAGACGAAGAAGAAACAAATTAGGAAGAAGACAAACACAACTGAGAAATGTTATGAAAGAAAGATAATAATTTACCGAAACGTCGCATTCCCGAATAATTTTCAAAAGTAGAACGAAAAGCTTCTTCACCGTATAACAAACAATTGTTGTCAGTGGTCGAATAGAAAATACTTCGGCAGCCACGACGATGATAGCAATTTACTGCGCACTGTAATCTTCCTGAGGTGGTCATTTGTTTTAAACTTTGTGATTTGGGTTTTACATCTCGAAATAATGGTGATTCCTGCAAATTGGTTTCAACGTTGCCAGAAGCTGGACAAACTTCTGAGGCAGCCGTGGAGTCAAACAGGAAGAAAATCATGAGTGATATATACTTCACAGACGTCATATTTGATGAAGTTGTTGTTGTCGTCTTCGAAGGCGTTATACTTGCTGTCCTTTCCTTCGTCCTCAGTGAAATAATGCTTGATGAAATTATGTCGTGTATAGAAAAGACGAGAGACACTAAGAGTTTCTAGCCTCGTTTTGATCTTGTAATCGAACAATGTTTTAAATTAATAATGACAGCAAATACTGTATTTACAGTAACTCATTGAAATTCAAGTGAACAGTTACTTTTAAATAATCCATTTGTTGTTAGTGTTATGGTTCACGAGAATTGTGCTGATCTATACAATAATGCAATTCATCAGGACCATTGGTCTGCGACTACTGAATCCAAGAGATCTAAATCGAATAAAACAATTCGTACGTCCATTAGTTTTGATATACTTCTATGAATCTATAATACTTAATAAATTACATTTTAATTTGTACTGAAAGTTTGAGAAAACAAGCGTTCATTGAATGTATATTTTCTCATTGAACTGCTCAGTCTATTATGAAATGTTACATCGATATTCACCAATTTTTAATCGAATGAAAAATTCACTTTCTGCTGGAATATCCAGGGAAAGCAAGTTTGAAATATTATGTTTGTATGTATACATATTTTTTTTATGTAGGTGTGTATCTACAGGTACTGACGTGTAACCAGTTTGTTCAGTCGCTGTTATGTATTTATGTAATTTGTACTCTAGAGACTGATTCGACATCTTCTCATTGTGAGCTATCGATTTATAACTTTCTAAAAGATAAAAGATGGAATAAACTAATAAATGTTTAATGTGTGTTTGGCGACTCTCCAGTACTAAGATTGCTGTTTATTATTAAAGACAGAATCTGTAAAGTTAATATAATACATAACACAGTTGAGCGGTTTTCTTAGATGCTTATTATAACTCGTAATGTTGATTTGTGGTGTAACTGTGTTTTCAGTTCTGTAATCAATTCATTTTATTAATCGAGTTGATTTAAAAGGCTTGCATCTATGTTCATAAGCAAAGTGATCAGGCGACGGATATACTTTTGTTTCGTCATGGAAGAATGTGGTAACCTGTTGTTTTCTTATTCTGAGATGGTGTAATGTCTAATTAAACTGTCTCAGTAACAATTATGAAGTTTAACTTGTTAAATCTCTCCTTCGAGAATATTTTTATATTGGTTCGACGGCTGATGTTAATTCACTTTCTCACACAAGATATTCAAATATATTTTATTATAATTTGTAATATCGATTATCATTAACTTTCTTGTGATTAAATAGTAGATATACCTTAATTTGTTTTGTGTTTATTTATTTAGTATATTGATATAACTGGTTTATACAATTCCTAAATTCGTTGTCAGATGACCATTAAGTAAAAACCTCTAGTTAACTGCTAGACTGAGGCGCGTTGAAATACAGCAGATGTTTGATCAAACTGGAACCATGTTGAAGATAATTCAATTTCTACAACGAGACATCATCAAACACTTTTTGAATGATAATATTCGATTTACATTTAACACATGGTTGTAATTATTCCAGTTATTTTAGTAAGTATTAATGTTGTATTGTTTCGGATAAAGGTAAAGAGGCACGTAGAGATTGTTCTAACAGAACAGTTTCATTCCTTCACTTTACGACATGTTTGATCACGTGATATCCACACTTTGCTAGATAAAATAAGCATGTTTAGAGACTGATTTTCGAAAGACTGAGTCCTCTGCTACGATAACAAAATATAAGTAAATAAAACAAATGAATCAAAGCATAAAGATTTATTAATTAAATTTCAAATCTCAATGAAAGCGAGTCATCTCCACCTTGATCGTTATTTTTCTATGTCTCTGAGATTAGTTTTCTGACACAGATCTCTCACATGAATCGGTTCACATATTTTATAATTAATCCGGACTATGGCATGATCACAGATGGTCTTATTTTCATAACTGCTCCTTTTAGTGGTTGACACCATCCTTTTCTCCATGCATACCACCAAACTGAAGTCTTATTAGCCGTCATTACATATCTGTACTTTCCATTTAGATTGGAGTGAGAACAATGGTCGTACCACCAAGCTCCGTGATAAAACATAGCACAGTTGAACTGTGACCTGTCCAGATCTTTGTCTTTTGTACTGAAATAACAGCCATCTTCATATGAGAGACCATTACCTGAAAAATAGTGATTAAATAACATTTTATTATCTTCATGTTATTTTGGCAACACACTAATCAACGAAAATGCCTACATCTCTCTGTACATAAAAAAAATATATACATATCAATATAAAATTTTTCTGAATGTCTGAGTGCTAAAATAACTGCATAAATTTTTATAAGTTGTTAACTAGTTAACTGTTACCACTTTTGTGTTTATCTGTCTATCCATCCGTAATGAAAACCTCAATAAAATAGTCTGTCTTATAATAACAACCAGAATAACTGCATCATCACTATTACTACTACTATCATTATAACAACAACAGCAGCAACAACAACAACAGCTAAATATGATATTAATACTGCCAATAATAATAAAAAGGAGAAGGTGAAAAAAATAAAATGTAGCTGACAAAAAAAGAAGAAGAACAAAAAAAACAGTAATCGAAAGTTAACATAACATATCATCAAAGTAAATGATAAGAAAAAAGTAATATTATTATGAACGCATGTACCAGCAGTTCCACTGTAATTGGCAACTGACAACTGGAAATTCTTTTCTTCTCCTGCTATGGAGAAATTCTTGTAGGAGGCGTAGCCCGAGTATCCTTCAAAATCTTCTACATCTACCCTCAGTTCATAAAGTCCTTGAGTAGTCAGTCTGTGAATATTGGTGTTACCTAATAATAATAATAATAATAACTATGATGATGCTTATAATGATGATCATCAGTGTGATGATGATGATAATATCAATACGAACAGCGATACTTGTGTTGGAAGAAATGTGACACAAACTGCGAATATAAGTTATATTTTCATTAAAAAAACATTTATCTATTTCAGTATCAATTTGCATCAACAGGCCAGTGTCTCGAAAAGATAATCAAGTTTAAACATACCCAGCCAGAACTCATTGCGTAAATTTCCGAAACCGTCTGTGTATTCATTCCAAGTTCTGTAGAAATCTTCCGATCCGTCAGTTCTTCTCTGTAAAACCTCATTAAATAAGGAAACAGGTGAGTATGAACTTAGATTGCGCAGTCTTTCCCAAATCGTCATATGATGGCGAGATATTAAACAATATATATATATACACACACACATACATACATACATACATACATACATACATACATACATACATACATACATACATACATACATACATACATACATAAAGTAACAAAGAAGGAAAACAAAAGAAACAAATATAATAATCTGTTGAATGTCGACTCTAAGATGTACCCAGATCAGTTAATTAAGAAGCAGAAACTCTGACTACAAATCTCCGAATCTGGAGAAATGGCATGCTGTAAAAGATAAATGATTCACCACTTAACTTACGGTACACAAACTCTTACCTGATAGGGTTATCATACGAGCAGGCTTATATGTCTGTAAACGTGTTTCTAAGTCGGTTTTTGTCTAGATAAAGATATTCCTGACTTACCAGCCATCCTCCATTACTAATCTCACAGTAGACACTGATTGGCTTTCCACCGTCACGTGGTTGTACCAAATAAATCCCATTAGTCTGAATTCCTTTTTTGACGACATCGTAACAGTCAGCAGGTACATCGTTTTCAACATCTGCAAAAACAATTCACTGTATTCTGTGTAAATATTTATATCTAAAATGCGAACACCTAATAATAATAATCATAAGAGGAAGAAGAAGAAGAAAAAGAAGAAGAAGAAGAAGAAAAGAAGAAGAAGAATTCCTTACTTCACGACATCGTGACAATCAGCAAGTACAACATCTGTAATCAGAAATCAGTATTCTGAACATGTATTCTGAACAGTGTATTCTGAAATGTTTCTAGGTAAATACAACCATATAATAATAATAAAGAAAATAATAATAATAATAATAATAATAATAATAATAATAATAATAATAATAATAATAATAATAATAATAATAATAATGATAATAATTATGATGATGATAATAATAATAATAATAATAATAATAAGAAGAAGAAGAAGAAGAAGAAGAAGAAGAAGAAAAGGAAAGAAAAGAAGAAAAAAAGAAGAAGAAGAAGAAGAAGAAGAAGAAAAATAAATCGAGAAATGTTATGAAAGAAAGATAATAATTTACCGAAACGTCGCATTCCCGAATAATTTTCAAATGTCGAACGAAAAACATCTTCACCGTATAACAAACAATTGTTGTCAGTGGTCGAATAGAAAATACTTCGACAGTCGGAAAGGCGATTACACTGTATACCACACTCTAATGGTGTTGAAGTTGTCATTTCTTTTATGCCTTGGATGTTGGGTTTTACGTTCTGAAACAATCGTGATTCATGAAAGAAAGTTTGTACGGAGCCAGAAGCGGAACAGACATCTGAGGCAGCTGTTGTCTTAAACAGGATGAAAATAATGACTGCAAAGTCCTTCAGGAGAAACACACTAGAAGTCAGAGAAATCATACTTGATGTGGTCTTTCTCGTTTTCTTTGTGCTCTTTTTGAGAGAAATCACACTGTGGTTGTTCTTGTCGTCTTCACGGCAGTTGTGAGCTGGCTAATTGATCCTATGTTATTATCTCATCAGTTTTTAATGTATATAAACTGAAAGTGACAATCAACATTATTAAAATGCAGAGGATAGGTTAACTTATTCAACTAATTCAGTCATGTGTTAACGGAAGATTAATTTAATTCGAAACACCGAGGTTTCATTCAAAAGAGGATTATGTATTATTAATTTGTAAAACAAAATCAAGCACTGACAACAGCAATAGTAAATTTACACTTGAATAAATATGCTCATACATGCATTTATACATACATACCTACACCGGAAACTTATATACATACGCAAATAAAGGTGCTATATTTCAAACATGGTTTCTCTCGATGTTTGAGTACAAAGTAAATTTTAAATTAGCTTTATTCTGAAGAAAAAAAAGGATATAAAAAATTGCGAACATTGATGAATTATTTCGTAATAGACAGAGCAATATAACGGAAAAATCTATCTGTAATGAACTTTGGTTTTTCAATGCCTTTAAAACAAAAAATTATTCAATATTTTAAAACACTGTAGTTAACTAGATTCACTCTGGAACTGATAATATGAATGAATGAATGCTTATATTTTATTGGCGAATGTCTTCCAATAAGATTAGTTAAGAATCTGACACTGGTCAACAGCAGTCTTTCTACAGATATGTCATTAAAGGAACATTCATTAAAGACGTATTCGTTCTCTGTATTGTTGATTCAGTAAGAAAATTATAAATATTTGTCTCTCTTAAATGACATTAAAACCAAATTCCGTTTATTTAGAGAACTAAAAAGTTTTAATTTTTTATGTCTACTTAATCAAAGACAGAGTGTGTTAGAGTGATGAAGCAAATAATAAAGTATTCTAGCAAAAAATGTTTCCGATAAAGCAGCGGTCAGAAAAAAAAAAAAAAAAAAAAAAAAAAAAAAAATGTATGTAATAAGTAAGAAAATAAGGCCAAATGAAAACACACGCACACAGAGAATAAAAATAAAAATACTAAAAAAACTACACATATTATTTTATTATTTTATTTATTTTAAGAAAATACTGAAAAGGGACACTTCACTAGAGTAAATAAGTGAACATGAAGTAGCTCGTCTCTTAAGAAGAAAACAACAACACCAACTGACGCTTCAAGAACAATGTCAAATACGTCTTCTGTGAAAATAATTTTTTCGTGTATGGCTCTGTGACTGCCGTCGTCTGGCCAATTTGGAACCAGTTTTTATGAATCACGTTGGTTTAGTGATCGAAAAACCTTCGAAATATCAGTTAACAGAAGTAACGTTTTGAAGAAGGTTACAGTGTCCAACAAACGTCTTACAACATTTTTGGCTGTCGAACTATTTTCTATTCTTTCTGCGATAATATTTGTCCTTTCTCCTACGGTGACCATGTTCTTCTGCCAACCTTTGAAGACCATCCAAGTAGGAAACATTACGGTGAAAATGTTATTTTAATTATAATAATACTTCGCGAAAGAATGATCTCTCTCTCTATCTCTCTCTCTCTCTCTCTCTCTCTCTCTCTCTCTCTCTCTCTCTCTCTCTCTCTCTCTCTCTCTCTGTATTAACTAATCTTCAAAATTTGTTTGTTCTAAAGAATGACAAAAATAAATTCACTCTGCAAAGCTGATGACCATTTTATTATGACGTCATTTCGTTTATACAAATTAAATATTACAACGAGAAACAAGTTGTCTGTTTGATCTTTAATAGCATTTTGCTTACTTTTAATATATATAATACATTGTTATATTATCTTATATTTATAACTATTTATTTTCATATTATGATATATCAACATTAACAGTCCAACACGAATATTAAAAACACGAGATAGTCTTCACCGAAGTCATAGTTAACGTCGTGGTTGTTGGCACCGGGTAAGTCAGAGTGTTGTCGATATTGTCTTGTGCACAAATAGATCGGAACTGTATTTGTCTTCAATATTGATTTATTGGAATACTCTTCGTTTTTTCCTTTTAGGAAACAAACTAATTACTCGTTTCCATTGTTTCAGTTAACAGACAAACAGGCGTGGATAAGTAATTCGTTGTACAAAAGGAACACGTTTTAATGAGTGCTTCGATGCAAATGTCGATATGAAATATATAAATACTGACACAGACAATGTGTGATAGAATTAAACTTGAAGAAGTGAAGTGTTTCTTTTTTTTCTTGAGAAAACATTAGCATGTAATTGGTTTTCATGAATTGTTATGACTTATCTATATAATTTGTTCTGCAGTGATTATGTCGATAGAGTCTGAAAGCGAGTTATCTGTTTATATTTTTCTAATAGAAACGCAGATACAATCAAAAAATAAATGTTTTATGTTTGCCTACACTCCAGTATAAAAGAGGAATTTCCACTGGTGCATGAAATTGGATGCTGCAAAATAAATGTAATAGATAACATACAAGCCTTACTGTTATACATTAAATATTTAACTATAATTTCAATAATCATAATATAATCTATTTATATGTACTGAATCGTAATTAATATCTCAAACACTATACATTTTCTATAATCCATGGACTGCAGTTGTTTTGCAGTTATTATAAAACAGTTTCGTTTTCTTTTTCTTTTTCTAGCTACAAGTGTGATCACGTGATATCCAGCTTGTTATTGATGGTTCACAAGAATTAAGATTGAAATTATTGAAAAGCATTATAGTTTGAAATATTCAAAGAAAAAAGTTTCAAATGAATCATAATGTAAATATTTATAAACTAATTTTCAAAACAAAGTAGAAAACAGAAGACATGGAATAATCAACACCTGAATTGCAATAAAACTCTCGAACTTTGCAAATTTTGTTTAACCCATAATGATTACTAAATCGAACATCGAACAATTTTTAATTAATTTTTTTTTTTTTTTTTTAGTTACATGATATCCAGCGTGATTTCCAGCCTTTGTAAGCGAAACTGGTAATCGTCTTTCTGGATGATTCACAGCAGTTAAGACTGAAGCGACTGACAAGCAAAAATTGCGAGAGACGGTTAGTGGTTTAGCCTGGCGGTATGTGGTATTGCACTGTCATGTCGAAACAGAAAACCAGGATGCTGCTGCAGGAATGTTAATGACCACTGGTGTAGTGATCTCGTCGCAGTCGTGTTTCCGAGATCTCCTTCACCTGCACCATAAATGCCGGAACAGACAATGACGCCGGCACCGCCGTATCGGTCATTCTGAATAACGTTGTCTGCATCATATCGTTCTCATACATGACGCCTGCCATCAGCAAACTGAACACAAAACCTGGATTCGTCTGTGAAGAAACGTCTGATCTCATTGTCTGCGTCGCCTGTGTTGATGTATTCTGGCCCCTTTGAGACTTTCCTGAAGGTGACGAGCTGTCAGGGGAACATCTACAACAGGGCGACGTGCTTGTAATTCAGCAGTATGGAGACGGTTACGGACATTAACAGTCCAACACGGATATTAAAAACATGAGATACTTTTCACAGAAGTCATAGTTAACGTTGTGGTTGTTGGCACCGGGTGTTGTCGATCTTGTCTTGTGCGCAAATAGATCGGAGCTGTATTTGCCTTCAATATTGGTTTATTGGAATACTCTTTGTCTTTTTCTTTTAGGAAACAAACTAATTACTCGTTTCCATTGTTTCAGTTAACAGACAAATAGGCGTGGATAAGTAATTCGTTGTACAAAAGGAACACGTTTTAATGAGTGCTTCGTCGCAGCTGTCGATATGAAATATATAAATATTGACACAGACAATCTGTGATACAATTAAACTTGAAGAAGTGAAATGTTTCTTTTTTTTGTAGAGAAAACATTAGCATGTAATTGGTTTCCATGAATTGTTATGACTTATCTATATAATTTGTTCTGCAGTGATTATGTCGATACAAACACTGGTTTTGTCTGTAAATGATATAATAATAATAATAATAATAATAATAATAATAATAATAATAATACAAATAGCATCATCATCATCATTATTATGATCACAAGGCAACTTCGTTCGTCCTTTGTGGATGAGTAACAGCATAAAATATTGAAATATCTGAAATATATATATTTTTATCTTACAGGCAAACACACACACAAAAATGAAAAAAATATAATAAACAAATCAATTCATTAATATTTATTAATTTAAAAAAAAAAAAAAAAAAAAAAAAAGTAGAACATAGAAGAAAAACCAGGATGAACACCATAATGATCACAGGTCTCTGTGTGTCCACGTATTTTGTGTCTGTTTTAACTACGGCACAAACTTAGATGGTCTTATTTTCATCACTGTTCTTTTAAGAGTGTAATCCCAGTTATTTCTCCATACAGACCACCAAATAGCACTTGGATCAGTCTTGTTCGCGTTTCTGTAGATGCCATTCAAATTGGAATGGACACAGAATCTGTACCACCACGCGCCTCTGTGTTCTTTAGCACAGTCCGAAGACGATTTGTCTACGTCTTTGTCTTTTGTACTGAAATAACAACCATTGTGCCACTCAAGACCATCACCTAAAAAATAAAAAATGAAAATAATAATAATAAAAAAATACAACTTCAAAACAGCAGCAATTGATAAATAAATAAATAATAAATAAATAAATAAATAAATAAATAAATAAAATAATAATAATAATGATGATGATGATGATGATAATGATGATGATGATAATAATAATAATGAAAGATTTCATAATCTCATTTACAATGATAAAATCTTTGACAGTGATGAAATAAAGATTGGGATGACGAAAAGTATGATCAGAATTATCTTAATAATAATATGATCACAGTAATAAAAATAATGATGATCATCATGATGATAACAATAATTACAATGCTGCTACTACTATTACTACTAATAATAACGAAGATGATGACGATAATGAAAACGACAATTATAATAATAACCGAAAGAAAAAGAAAAAGAAAAGAAAAGGAAATAAATGAGAAAAGGAACAAGGAAATTTAGTAAAAGAAAGTTAATATCAAATGTTATCACATTAAATCATGACAAAAATCTGATGTAATTACAAATCACAGTACCAGCAGTTCCACTGTAATTGGCTATAGACAACTGGAAATTATCGTCTTCTCCTGCTATCGAGAAATTCTTGTAGGAGGCGTAGGTCCTGCTCCCTACAAAATCTTCTAAATCTACCCTCAGTTCATAAAGTCCTTGAGTAGTCAGTCTGTGAATATTGGTGTTACCTAATAAGAATAATAATGATAATAATAATAATAATAAAAAAATTAATAATTATAATAATAAATGTTTCTAATAAAATGTTCACTTCACAAT
>CM022678.1:4715776-4785776 GCA_012295275.1 Chrysomallon squamiferum
CCACCAAGCTCCTTGATAGTATACAGCACAGTTCCGACTTGCCCTGTCCAGATCTTTGTCTTTCGTAGTGAAATAACAGCCATTTTGATATGACAGAGCATCACCTGAAAAATAGTGATTAAAAAACATTTGATTATCTACTTGTTATTTAGGCTATACATTAATCTCAGTGTTCTTTAGCACAGTCCAAAGACGATTTGTCTACGTCTTTGTCTTTTGTACTGAAATAACAATCATTGTGCTACTCAAAACCATCACCTAAAAAATGAAATTAAAATTAATAAAATATACAACTTCAATAGACCAGCAATAAATAAATAAATAAATATATAATAATAATAATAATAACGATGATGATGATGATAATAATAATACTGAAATATTTCATAATCTCATTTACAATGTTAAAATCTTTGACAGTGATGCGATGAAGATTGGGATGATGAATAGTATGATCATAATGATCTTAATAATAATATTAATGATAATAATCATGGTCATAATAATAAAAAATAATGATGATCATCATGATGATAACCGTAATGACAATACTATTACTACTATTACTACTAATAATAATGAAGATGATGATGGTAATGAAAAAGACAGTTATGTTAATAATTAAAAGACAAAGGAAAAGAAAAGAAAAGGAAATATAGGAAAAGGAATAAGGAAATTTAGTAAAAGAAAGTTAATGTCAAATGTTATCACATTAAATCATAACAACAAATCTGATGTAATTACAAATCCCAGTACCAGCAGTTCCACTGTAATTGGCTATAGACAACTGGAAATTCTTTTCTTCTCCTGCTATGGAGAAATTCTTGTAGGAGGCGTAGGCCGTGTTCCCTTCAAAATCTTCTAAATCTACCCTCAGTTCATAAAGTCCTTTAGTAGTCAGTCTGTGAATATTGGTGTTACCTAATAAAAACAACAATATAGGAATAATAATAAATGTTTCTAATAAAATGTTCACTTCGTAATGAAACAAAATCAATATTAAAAGAACGTTTCGTCTTCACAATTGATACATGCATTCAGAAATCTTTTTGTGAATATTGGTGTTACCTAATAATAATAATAATAATAATAATAATAATAATAATAATAATTACTATGATGATGCTTATAATGACCATCATCAGTATCATGATGATGATGATATCAATACGAACAACGATACTTATGTAGCAAGAAATGTTGCACAAAATACGAACATTTATCTTTTTCAGATTCCATTTGCATCGAAAAGATAATCAGGTTTAAACATACCCAGCCAGAACTCATTGCGTAAATTTCCGAAACCGTCTTTATATTCATTCCAAGTTCTGTAGAAATCTTCAGATCCGTCAGTTCTTCTCTGGAAAACCTCATTAAATAAGGAAACAGGTGAGTATGAACTTTGATTGCGCAGTCTTGTCCAAATCGTCATATGATGGCCAGATACTAAACAGTATATATACACACATACATACAGACATACATACAGACATAAGTAGTAAAAAAGAAAGAAAACAAAAGAAACGAATATAACAATCTATTGAATGGTCAGTTAATTAAGGAGCAGAAACTGTAAATAAATCTCCGAATCTGGCGAAATACCAAGCCATAAAAGATGTGTGTTTCACAATTTAACTTACTGTGCACCAACTGTTACCTGACAGGGTGAGTATAAGTGTTTAAAAGTCTGCAGATATGTTTCTGAGTGTGTTTTTGTGTATATAAAAATATTCATGACTTACCAACCATCCTCCATTACTAATCTCACAGTAGACACGGATTGGCTGCCCAGCGTCATCTGGGTGAAGCAAATAAATCCCATCAGTCTGAAATCCTTTCTTCATGACATCGTAACAATCAGCAAGTACAACATCTGTACAGAGAAATCAGTGTATTCTGAACAAAATATTTCGGGGTAAATACAAACATATAATAATAATAATAATAATAATAATAATAATAATAATAATAATAAAAATAATAACAATAGTAATAACAATAATAATAATAACAATATTAATAACAATAATAATAATAACAGTATAATAATAATAAAAATGATGAGGATGAGGAGGGGGATCATAATAATAATAATAATAAGAAGAAGAAGAAGAAGAACAACAACAACAACAACAACAGCAACAACAACAAACAAATTAGGAAGTTGACAAACACAATCGAGAAATGTTATGAAAGAAAGATAATAATTTACCGAAACGTCGCATTCCCGAATATTTTTCAAAAGTGGAACGAAAAACATCTTCACCGTATAACAAACAATTGTTGTCAGTGGTCGAATAGAAAATACTTCGACAGTTGGAAACACGATAACACTGTATAGCACACTCTAATCGTGTTGAAGTTGTCATTTCTTTTATGCCTTGGATCTTGGGTTTTACGTTCTGAAACAATCGTGATTCATGAAAGAAAGTTTGTACTGAAGCCAGAAGCGGAACAGACATCTGAGGCAGCTGTTGTCTTAAAGAGGATGAAAATAATGACTACAAAGTCCTTCAGGAGAAACACATTCTAGAAGTCAGAGAAATCATACTTGACGTGGTCTTTCTCGTTTTCTTTGTGCTCTTTTTGAGAGAAATCACACTGTTGTTGTTCTTGTCGTCTTCACCGCAATTGTGAGCTTGCTAATTGATCCTATGATACTATCTTCTGATTTTTTAATGTATATAAACTGAAAGTGACAATCAACATTATTAAAATGCACAAGGTAGATTGACTTATTCAACTGATTCACTGATGTGTTAATGGAAGATTAATTTAATTCGAAACACTGAGGTTTCGTTCGAAAAAGCATTATGTATTTTTTATTTGTAAAACAAAATCATGCACTGAAAACAGCAACAGTAAATTTACACTTGAATAAATATGCTCATACATGCATTTATACATACATACCAACACCGAAATCATATATACATATGCAAATAAAGGTGCTCTATTTCAAACATGCTTTCTCTCGATGTTTCAGTACAAAGTAAATTTTAAATTAGTTTTCTTCTGAAGAAAAAAAAAAGGAGATAAAAAATGGCGAATATGGATCTATTATTTCGACAAAGACAGAGCAATATAACGAGAAAATGTATCTTCAATCAACTTTGGTTTTTTAATGCATTCAGAGCAAAAAAATTATTCAATATTTTAAAATACTGCAGTTAACTAGATTCACTGTGGAATTGATAATATGAATGAATCAATGCTTAATTTTTATTGGCGAATGTCTTGCAATAATATTATTATTGATTCTCTTAGAATCAGACACTGGTCAACAGCAGTCTTTCTTCAGAAGTGTCATTAAAGGAACATTCATTAAAGACGTATTCGTTCTTTGTATTGTTGTGTCAGTAAGAATGATATTAAAACCAAATTCCCTTTACTTAGAAAAATTAAATGTTTCACTTTTTCCTGTCTACTTAATCAAAGACAGAGAGTGTTAGAGTGATGAAGCAAAGAATAAAGTATTCTAGCAAAAAATGTTTCCGATAAAGCAGCGGTCAAAAAAAAAAAAAAAAAAAAAAATACAGAGAAAGAAAAATTGGTATGTAATAAGTAAGAAAATAAGGCCAAATGAAAACATACGCACATCCACAATAAAAATCAAATCACTAAAAAAAACACACATATAATTTTATCATTTTATTTATTTTAACAAAATACTGAAAAGGGACACTTCACTAGAGTAAATAAGTGAACATGAAGTAGCTCGTCTCTTAAGAAGAAAACAACAACAGTAACTGACGCATCAAGAGCAATGTCAAATACGTCTTCTGTGAAAATAATTTTGTTCGTGTATGGCTCCGTGACTGCCGTCGTCTGGCCAATTTGGAACCAGTTTTTATGAATCACGTTGGTTTAGTGATCGAAAAACCTACGAAATATCAGTTAACAGAAGTAACATTTTCACTACAATGTGCAACAAACGTCTTACTACAACATTCTTGGCTGTCGAACTATTTTCTATTCTTTCAGCGATAATATTTGTCCTTTCTCATACGGTGACCATGTTGTTCTGCCAACCTTTGAAGTCCATCCAAGTAGGAAACGTTATGGTGAAAATGTTATTTTAATTATAATAATACTTCATGAAAGAATGATCTCTCTCTCTCTCTCTCTCTCTCTCTCTCTCTCTCTCTCTCTCTCTCTCTCTCTCTCTCTCTCTCTCTCTCTCTCTCTCTCTCTCTCTCTCTCTCTCTCTCTCTCTCTCTCTCTCTCTCTCTCTCTCTCTCTCTCTCTCTCTCTCTCTCTCTCTCTCTGTCTGTCTGTCTCTCTGTATTAACTAAACATCAAAATTTGATTTGTTCTAAAGAATGACAAAAATAAATTCACTCAGCAAAGCTGACGACCATTTTATTGTGACGTTATTTCGTTGATACAAATCAAATATTACAATGAGGAACAAGTTGTCTTTTTGATCTTTAATAGCATTTTTTTTGCTTATAATATATATATATATATATATATATATATATATATATATATATATAATACATTGTTATATTATCTTATATTTATAACTATATATTTTCATATTATGATATATCAACATTAACAGTCTAACACGGATATTAAAAACATACATCAAATTAAACATGATTGCCAAACTACGAAACAATCTTAGATGGTTTTATTTTCATAACAGTTATTTTCTTTAAATGTCTTCTAGAAAGTAGAGGGGACCATTTGCATTGATGCCACCAAGCCAAAGTTTCATCAATCTTATTTTTATCATACACCCCATTGAAATTGGAATATGTCCAATATCTGTACCAGCAGCCACCTTTAAATTTTTCAGCACAGTTGATAGATTCCCCAGCAAAGTCTTTGTCTTTTGCACTGAAGTTACAACCGTTATGCATTTGGAGACCATCACCTAAAAAACATATATATATATATATATATATATATATATGTATGTATGTATGTATGTATGTATGTATGTATGTATCTATGTATGTATGTATGTATATATGTATGTATATATGTATGTATGCATTTTACACAGAAACAACTCTCTCTCCAGCACACACACACACACACACAAACACACACACACAACATATACATATGTCATTCACTACTGATAAAAATCACGTATAAAACATGTCTATATAACACGTTCAGATACCAATATATTTGTTTAATGTGTAGATGATTCTATTAAAATTGCATATCTATAAGAACAAACTTGACATCTTGGTTTAGGAAATACTACTGAGGCTGTTCAGTAAACAGAATAATGTTTGTGTCTTTGTCGTTATTCCTATTTTCCAAAACTCTTCAGTCTTCATTCATCCTGTATTTGATGTAAAATAAAATATTCTCTGGTATAACAACCATAATAATAATTAAAAAACAGTAATGTAAGTGTAATTCTAATTACTAGCAGTTCTGCTGTAGTTGGCTACTGACAACTGGAAATTCTTTTCATCTCCTGCTATAGAGAAATTCTTGTAGGAGGCATAGGAAACGTTCTCGTCTAAATCTTCTAAATCTACCCTCAGTTCATAAACTCCTTGAGTAGTCAGTCTGTGAATATTCGTGTTACCTAATAATAATAATAATAATAATAATAATAATAATAATAATAATAATAATAATAAAAGTATTATATTTGATAAAGAATTATAACTCAACTTTCAAAGAAAATATCTCTCCATTAAGTCCACCAATGAAAACATTTAACATAGTTTAAACATACCCAGCCAGAACTCATTGCTCAAATTTCCGAAACCGTCTTTGTATTCATTCCAAGTTCTGTAAAAATCTTCCGATCCGTCTGTCCTTCACTGAAAAACCTAAAAATATAAACACACTCACAAGTACACCGGTTTGTAAGAAATAAGCAAAAGGAAATAGACTGAAAGATAGACAGATAGGTAGGTAGATAGGAAAGGAGGTATACAGCTAGCTAAATAGATAGAAAGAAAGATAGATATACAGATGGGGAACAAATATATATATATATTAATACGATTTAGATGCCGGTAAAATTAAATAATTGAAATATGTTTTTGACCATTGTAATATCCTTTAAGAACAAAACATGCGACTTTAAAGATCATTCTTAAAATTATTAGTTCAGTTAATCAGCGGCCAGTTTCTGTTTAAAACACAAATTTAAAATTTATAATTCCGAGGCTTTCGTTGACGTCCGCCGAAACATAATTTATGTGAGCAACAAAAAGAAAACCGGAGACCTGGGCGAACAAAACACTTTCACAAGAGAAGCTGCTGCATACATATCCAGTGATTTCTTTCATCTTCACGGAGGTCAAGGTAGAGCATTTTGAAACTTTTGTCCTGCATAATTTTATCGGCTGTTTTGGTGCAGTAATTGTATGGCATAAACTGAGTCAGTAAGAGCGTATTGGTTTAATCTCTCTCTCTCTCTCTCTCTCTCTCTCTCTCTCTCTCTCTCTCTCTCTCTCTCTCTCTCTCTCTCTCTCTCTCTCTCTCTCTCTCTCTTTGTATATATGTTTATGTTTATATAAACATAAACGTAACTTAAAATTTGACATTAACATAATTATCTTGTTATTCACGTAACCGATTCTGTCATTAATAGTTGTTACTTTGCTGATAAGGTTTGCTAGTGGATAATTTAATTATGTTAATTTGCTTTTGTTTATTTTCCAAATGTTTTTGTGAAATGATCAATAAATAAGTGAAACTGTACTCCGTGATCATATGTTATATTATTTATGATGTTGCTAGTATTATACCATCACCGTAATAAACCATTGTCTAAATTTACTAATCCATTTCTTAATCCCTGAACGCTTACCTCCCCTTACAAGTAAGTAGCTTAGGTAAGGTGGCCGTGAAGCTATGAAAACTTTATATTCCATTATTAATTTCATTACAGACATCATACCTACATATATACATACATGCATACATATTATATAGATAGATGGATAAATCAAACCTTTTTAACTTACCAGCCATCCTCCATTACTAATTTCACAATAGACACTGATTGGCTGTCCGCCATCACGTGGTGTTACCAAGTAAACACCGTCAGTCTGAATTCCTTTCTTCACGACATCGTAACAGTCAGCAGGTACGTCGTTTTCAACATCTGTAAAGTGAATTCAGTGTATTCTGCGTAAATCTGTGACTCTAATTATTTTAATCTAAAAAGCAATAATAATAATAATAATAATAATAATAATAGCAATAGTAGTAGTAGTAGTAGTAGTAGTAGTAGTAGTAGTAGTAGTAGTAATATTATTATTATTATTATTATTAATATTCACGACACCTGCAGGTACGTCGTTTTCAACGTCTAAAAAATCAATTCAGTGTATTCTGAGTAAATCTTCTGTCGACTGTCTGCAAATATTTGTTTCTAAAACGCAAATATAATAATAAAAAGAAGAACAAGAACAAGAAGAAGAAGAAGAACAACAACAACAACAAAGAAGAAGAAGATGAAAAAGAAAAAGAAGAGGAAGAAAAGATAATGCAATCGACAGAGGAAATGACATAACTACATATTTTTATCTTAATAACTTACCGAAACGTTGCATGCTCGTATAATTTTCAAATGTCGAATAATTAACTTCATCACCGTGTAACAAACAGACGTTGTCAGTGGTTGAATAGAAAATACTTCGGCAGCCAGGACGATGATAGCAATTTGCTGCGCACTGTAATCTTCCTCGGGCTGTCATTTCTTTTAAACTTTGTGATTTGGGTTTTAAATCTCGGAAGAATGGTGATTCGGGGAAATCGGTTCGAACGTTGCCAGAAGCTGGACAGAGTTCGGAGGAAACAGAGGCCTCAAACAGGATGAAAATCGTAAGTGAGATACTCTTCACAGAAGTCATAGTTGACGTTGTGTTTGTTGGCACCGGGTAAATCAGAGTGTTGTCGATCTTGCCTTGTGCACAAATAGATCGGAGCTGTATTTGCCTTCAATATTGATTTATTGGAATACTCTTTGTGTTTTGAGGAAGATAATTGATTATTCGTTTCCTTTCTTTCGGTTGGATCTGTAAGTCCTTGTACAAAAGAATAACATGTTTTAATGAGTGCTTCGTCGCAACGGCCGATATGAAATATATAAATACTGTGATAGAATTAAACTTGAAGAAATGAAGTGTGTGCGTTTTTTTTCTTGAGAAAACATTAACAAGTAATTGCTTTCCATCAATTCCATGAAAGCTAATTATCTGTTTTTATTTTTCTAATAGATTCAATCAAAGAATAAATGTTTTATCTTTGACTACACTCCAGTACAAAGAGGAATTTTCACTGATGCATGAAATTTGATGCAGTAAAATAAATGTAGTAGATAACATACAAGCCTTACTGTTACACAATAAATATTTAACTTTAATTCCAATAATCATAATAAAATTGATTTATATGTACTGAATCGTAATTAAAATCTCAAACACTATACATTTTCTATAATCCATGGACTGCAGTTGTTTTACAGTTATAATAAAACAGTTTCGTTTTCTTTTCCTTTTTCTAGCTACATGTGTGATGACGTGATATCCAGCTTGTTATTGCTGGTTCACAACAATTAAGATTGAAATTATTGAAAAGCATTGTAGTTTGAAATATTCAAAGAAAAACGTTTCAAATGAATCGTAACATAAGTATTTATAATCTAATTTTCAAAACAAAGTAGAAAACAGAAGACATGCCAGAATCAACACCATAACGAACATTAATTCACACAGACTTCACATATCTCGCTATATGTCCACGTATTACTGTGTTTTCATCAAACAGTGGGACGAAGTAAGATTGTCTTATTTTTCATAACTGTTCTTTATTTTCGAAACTGCAGTGACTTTTTCAGTAGTCAGAACATTTCTGACCAACCACGGACCTTTGTAAGTTTCAGATCAGTTGTCAGCTGAACTGTCCAAGTCTTTGTTCTTTTGTACGGAAATAACAACCATTGTGCCAGTCAAGACCATCACCTAAAAAACAATTATTGCAATACTTTTTATGCCTCTCATTAATCTAACCTCACTCTCATACAAAAATCAGACTATTCAAATAAAAATTAAACTTTTTAAATAGTTAAAACTTTCCTGACTTTAATAACGAGGTTACTTCGTTTTCCTATTCTGTATTGTAACAACAATATCCACAATCACTACAATATCAGCAACACAAAAAACAGAAGCAGAAATAATAATAAGAAGAAGAAGAAAAAGAAGAAGAAGAAAAAGAACAAAAACAACACCGAGGTCGTGCATCTTTTAGACCTGCACCACATCCAAAACTAGTTTCTAATCTGTTCTTTTTTCCTTCTTCTTCTCCTGTTTTTGTTAAGAATTCCTTTTCTGTGAACGAATACATATATTTGTCCACTACTTCGTTTTTATATTTTTGGTACTATCACGTGATGCCGTCAAGCCAATCAGTGTCTACTGTGAAATTATTAATGGAGGACGGCTGGTAAGTCAGAAATACCTTGATGTAAACAAACAAAAACACACTCAGAAACACATCTGCAGCTATCTAGGCTCCCTGATATATGGAGTTCCTATACAGCAACTTAAATTGTGAAACATATCTTTAATGGCAGGCAATCATTTCACCTCGCCATATTGAGAGGCCTGTTTCCACTACGTCACAGTTTCTTCAACGACAATGTTTGTTTTGCGCATGGTGACGATGTTTTTCAGTCTACTTTTGACGATTGTCCAGGAGTTCGACGTTACAGTAAACTGTTATTTTAATGAAGTCATTAGTCTCAGAAAATGTTTACATTAATAGCTGTGATATATCTGTCTTTGTGCTAAGTAAAGAATAAAGATGTTTGTTGTCTTAGATGTTTTATTCTGTCTTTCCCTCTGTCAGACCTTGTTGATCTATTTTTCTGCATATGAAAATAAGAATCGGTGTTAATAATGGACAGAAGATAAGGAATTTGTGTGTACTGAATATGATAATGTTTATCGACAATTCTAATCCTAATTACTAAAAATGATTCTCTGGAGAGAAGTTTTTCAGTAAAAGCAAGAGAAAGCAACATGATTAAACATGGCGGAAAGTCCAATTATAATAACATATACATCTTCCTCTTTATCGTAAACAAAGCAACACATAACTATTGATTATAATGACTTTAAACTACCATTCAGTCATTAAACAAAACCTGTAAAGACTGGGTATTTTTGTCATACTTTAGGACATACAAACAAATATTGTTATTCAAAGTTCAGTTAATTATTCCTTCATATTAGATTTGTTTTACTATAACCATCTTCAGACAGCAACAAAATTACCTTTGTACTGGAAAAATAACCAATTATTAAAAATTAATTCGTTCATTGCTTCTATCCTTCGATTAGAAACTTTACATCGATGTCCCGCTTTAACGAGTGCATCTTACCATTGACGTTCGTGAAACAGAACTGTTAAAAAAATATGTATTCTTTTTATGAAGAATTATTTTATTTTTATTCTATTCTATTTTATTCTATTCTATTCTATTTATTTATTTATTATACATGGACCCCTGCTCCTCGTGATTTCATTTTCACCTTCGTAGAGTCATGATATACGTTTTGCAGTCGTCTGTAGGCTAATTTTATTTTTGAATTTGTAATTTTGTAGCTTAATTCTAAGCCTCGCTGGGAGAAGTTTCAGTGAACATTTTACTACATTTTCTTAAGAACTAAAAAATTCGTAAGAACTAAAAAATGACATAAAATGAATAAACTCACTCTGACTTGTCCGATAAGCTCATTTTTCTTTCGTATGATAATGTTATGAGACTGCAATTTATTAGACGCTGATCAGGAAACATGTGTTCCTCGCTTTTAAAATCCCCAGTAACACTATTAAAGCTCAGAAGAAATATCACCATGTCACACTCAAAATAACGACAGACTTGGAACAAAACAAACGGACAAAGAATTAGAGGGAAAAAGTCTTCAAAGAAAAAAAATATATATACAGCCATGTAAAAATATATCATTTAAAGACCAGGAGCAAATTTCATTTTATAGTTTTAGTTTATATTTAACGGTCTCTATGAGATAAGGGCTCATGTAGTAGACACAGATCATAGATTTTTTTTCCCAGTGGTTCTTATTTAACTTGGACTAGATTGTATTGTCTTTCTTCGTTACTGATTCAGGTATTTCAGCGAAGGACTGACGGATCGGAAGATTTCTACCGAACTTGGAATGAATATAAAGACGGTTTTGGAAATTTGAACAATGAGTTCTGGCAGGGTGCGTTCTATTCTATTTAATTGTTTGACGCACAGAAAGATTAGTGAATGCATGTGTGAGTTTTGAAGACGAAACATTCTTTTAATATTGATTTTGTGTCATTATGAAGTGAACATTTTATTACAAACATTTATTGTTATTGTTACTATTATTCCTATTACTATTATTATTATTATTATTATTATTATTATTATTATTATTATTATTATTATTATTATTATTATTGTTAGGTAACACCAATATTCACAGAATGACTACTCAAGGACTTTATGAACTGAGGGTAGATTTAGAAGATTTTGAAGGGAACAAGACCTACGCTTCCTACAAGAATTTCTCCATAGCAGGAGAAGAAAAAAATGTCCAGTTCTCAGCAGCCAATTACAGTGGAACTGCTGGTACTGTGATTTGAAATTACATCATCCTCTAGATATTGTTTACGTTAATAATAACATTTGACGTTAACCTTTTCTTCTATTTGGTTTTCTTTTGACCATTGTCACTTTCATTTTCTTCATCATTGTCATTATTAGCACTATTGTCATTATTGTTATAATGATCATCATCATTATCATTATCATTAATATTATTATTAAAATCATTATTACGAGAATTGTCATCATCATCCTCTACACCACTTTTAAGGATTTCAATATTGCAAATGTAATTATAAAAAAAAAGAAAAAAAAAAGAAGATGAAGCTTTCATATTATTCACGTTTAAAGGTCGGAAGTGCTGAAAAAAAAAATGTTAACCCAAAACTTACTTAGTAGTTAGGAAAGTAATTATTAAGTATTTTATATTATCTCTATTTATTGATGCAGTCAGATACTCAGTAAACGTGTATTACTTTACTAATTTGTCATGTGTGGATATGAATCAGACGGAGACTAATCAAAAGAAATACATCAACTGTTTCCTTTTCTTTTCTCATCTTTTTTTTTCTTATTTTTCTGCAGCTGATGCTCTGGAGTGGCACAACGGTTGTTATTTCAGCACAAAAGATGAAGACAATTTGCTTTTGGACTGTGCTCAACTAAGTAACGGCGCGAGGTGGTACAAATCTTGCTTCCGTTCCAATTTAAATGGCATGTACAGAAAAACGAAGAATGAACCAGGTACAATTTCATGGTTCGATCCGAACTACGGTTCGGCGATGACATTAAAAAGAACAGTTATGAAAATAAGACCGTCTAACTTTGTGCCATAGTTTGAACAAGGCACAAAATACGTGGACACACAACAGAGAGAGAGATGCGAAGTCTGCGAAATACTGATCAATGTCGTGTAGATTACGGTTTTTCTTATCTTTTCTACTTTTTTCTTTTTAATCTTTTTTTGAATTAATAAATCTTTATGCAGTAATTTGTTGTTTGTTTTTTTCACTGATTTTTTTGTTCACGTTTGTGTAAGAAAATATATTTCAGATATTTCAATCTTATATGCTGTAAACTAAAATTGTCGTAAACTAAAATAATGAAATTGTTTTAATTCCATTATATACGCACCGTTTCATCGTCACCGACTGAATGCTATATACTGATCGTTAAAATAACTTTGAAATGTTAGAATCCAAACATTAACCAAACCTGAACATTTTCATCAGTTTTATCACACTTTAATACATGTAAACTAATATTATTATTCAACGTTCAGTTAATTATTCCTGGTAGAACCACGTGATTGCTGTGTTAAACATTATATTTTATTTACTGCCTCAATGTTCAGACACGAATCGACAGCAGTGACAGTAATGCATAGTATCCAATCAAATATTAAACATTTATTCGTTGATTATATCTGCCTTTCTGTTAGAAAGCTACAAATCGATATCTCTATTACAAAAACTATCGAATCAGTTGCTAGAGCATAAATCCTATGCATAAACAAAAACAACTGAAGCAGATAGGTTCTGCGTTCATTTTCTATCAAACAGCAGTTGATTGGTTTACCTTTAATTCCACGATACACACTGCATGTGTCAACATTTAAGTACAGAACAGCTGCAGCTAACTACATTCAGTTTACGACAACAAAGAAAACAGGCGATGTAGTTAATTTGTAAGAAAAGAAAATATTGTAGTTCAACAATTAGCTTGCATTTACCGTTATGACGACATGAAGCACGTCAAGCACAACGTGTATGAAGACGACAGCAACGACGTCATGTATGTCTTCTCTGACAATCGCTTCTGCCATTATTTTGTTCCTCTGTGTACAGAAATGTCGTCAAAGAAATTAATTCGTTCGTTGTTTATATTCTTCTATCACAATGTTTACATTGGTGACGGGCTTTAAAGAAAATACTTTATTATTTATGTTTATGCAACGCAAATGGAAAAACACATACTCTGTTTTAGGAAATAAAAAATACTTCTTACTTAGATTAAGCTGCCTGGTCATGGTAGAAAAATGAAGATCGAGAGGAGAGAAAAACAAAATGAACGAAAAGAGGATTGCGAATATGAAAATGGATAAAAAAATAAATAAATAAATAATAAAAAAATATTATCAAAGTAATAATAATAAAAAAAGTATTGTAATTAAAAATACTTGTACTACCTGTTCGATTACACTATTTTCAGGCAATTGGAAATTCTTGTCTTCTTCTACTGCTAAAGAGATATTCATAGAAGGACGCATGCAATCTTCAAATTCATCTAAAGTCATAAAATCCTAGAGTAATCAGATAATCAATGTTAGTGTTACCTAATAATAATAACGATAATAATAATAATAACGATACTAATAATAATAACAATAATAATAACAATAATAATAATAACAATAATAATAATAATCATTATTAAGTTGTTGATAATAATATCATTATCAGATAACATCTATTTTTCTAGAATAGGTATATAAAACAAACGAGTTATTATGCTGTCTTGAAAACTGGTGTTGGTATTTACTGATCTCTCCAGGTATCAAAAAAAGTAATTATGTTTAAACATACCCAGCCAGAGCTCATTGTTTAAGTCTCCGAAACCGTCTTTATATTCATGGCAAATTCTATAGAAATCGTTTGATCTGTCAGTTCTTACACGAAAAACCTGAGTCTGTGATTGAGAAACAATAACTGTAAGACAGTGCTGATAATGGTAGCACGACCATATTCTAGATGTATATAAACTGTTAGCTGTAAATGTCTGTCTGGGTGTACGTTTGAATGCGTGTCTCTCTATCTGTATATAATTTAGCTTTATATCAAGAGAATCCTCCCTTACTAATTTCGCAGTACATTCTGATTAGCTTTCCGGTGACACGTGACTTTACCAAATAAATCCCATTAGCATGAAGTGCTGTCTTCAAAACATCGTAAGATATTATGGCGATTCGTCGAAATCGGTTTCATCGTTGCCAAAAGTTGTACAGGATGAAAATGATGAGTGAAGTTAAAACTTGTTGTCTTTGTTGTCTGTAAAGATAAATCAGTGTAATATGGAAAAAGACGTGTGGATAAAATGCAAAGTTATATGATTATATCTGTAATAATAATAATAATAATAATAATAAGAAGAAGAAGAAGAAGAAGAAGAAGAAGAAAGACGATAACAATGTAATGCACACTCTGATCGTGTTGAGGTTATCATTTCTAGTATGTCCTGGATCTTGGGTTCCACGTTCTGAAATAATGGTGATTCGCGAAGGACAGATTCTACTGAACCAGAAGCTGGACAGACATCAGTTACAGTCTTGGTATTTAAGAGGATGAAAATGGTGACTGTTACGTTCAAGAACATGATCAAATGTCTTCTTCTTTCAAGGCCTTCTCAGTCGTCATTTCACATGATGATCAAGTCGATGAGTGATTGAGAGTTCTGTACAGTTTCTTTCAAATCAATTTTTTTTTTACTGATGTTTGAAGATTATCCACGAATGCTAAGTAACAGTAAATTTGTTTATTAGTTAATGTGATAACGTCAAAAAGGTTTTATTTCAGTAACTGATACATTTGGGATCAGCTACAAAAATAGGTAAAGTAAAGGACGTAGTGGTATGAGTGGACGTAGTGGTTGTCGAAACCATTTCTTGTTAACTTACGTCTTAGAACTCGGTGCATTACTTATTTTAAAAGTGTGTATATGTACTTGTGTGTGTGTGTGTGTATGTGTGTGTGTGTGTGTGTGTGTATTCACTCAAAATACTAAAATACTAAAGTTTTTCAATATCATTCCTCTATTTAGAATGTCGAGTAATATAATACATTGCAATACTACTTTATTTTTCATATTTCATTAGGAGATATGTCTTTGAATTGAAGAAATGTGTGTGTTTAAAACAAATAAAAGTTGTTCTTCTTATTATTATTTTCCCCTTCGATACGAAGATGTAATTTTATTTCAGACTGCTCGTTCTGTATAGGTTTAGTGATCAGTGAATCAGTCATCTGCCGATGTGCCAAATTTTAGAAGTTATTTAATTTTATTTTTCAGATTGTTCTTCCAAAAATCAACGAACCTAAGAGAATAAATTTACAGTGACAAATCATGACTTGATTAGAAGCTTATCTATTTCAATTTAAATTAAAATAATAATAATAATAATGATGATAATAATAATAATAAAAATAATAATAATAATAATAATAATAATAATAACAGTAAATAAATAAATAATAAATAAATAAATAAATAATAATACTTAGTTACTGGTGACAAGTAAGATTAATTCATTTCAAAATTTCGATAACAGCATAAGCTTGAAATAACTCGTGCGAAAAAAGGAAATTTTGGTGCATGTAAGTAAACGGTATGTTAATAAGAATAACAGTCTGCTAGAGAGCATCTTCCGATATGGATATAACATCACTGGTCTAATATATTATTGACAAAAAAACTTATAAACCAATGTAGTTTCAACACTGTATATTTACTTATCTGTACTAAATGTTCTGTTGGACAGATTTAATACAAGTTTATTCTGTTATCTTAATTTGCCTGTATCACATTGTGAAATAAATTAGTTTTCCACATGTCACAAGTTAACCGTGTGCGTGGTTGTGTTGGGTTTTTAATTAAATTAACAGTAGATAAATCTCTGTATCTACCATTCTGATCGATCTATGTAGATCAGATGTTCGTAAAGTACATAATGAAATCAGTTCAGTCAAACATCATAGAAGTGCAGGATTCAGGTGTAAGCTAATAAAATATACATATATATATATTAACAAAACAAAAAAAGAGGGTGGACAGAACAATAAAAACAAAAGCTAAAATGAGAAGTAAAAATAAATGTGTATCTGATTAAATCCGTATTCTAACCAACCCCTCTATTCATCTTTGGGTCTTCCCTCGCTTTCATACCTACGGCCCTTAGATAAAACAAAAACAAACCAAAACTAATAAATCAATGAAATTTTAAAATAAATGTTGTTGTAACAAGCTGAGATTTGACGTCAAATGACGTGCCAGATTGACAACTATTGCTATACATTTCACACTCACACCAAAGTTATCCACATTTCTAAGAAGACAGACAGAAACAATGATCAGCTCTAAGGTATGTATCTATGATATTTACATTATGCCAATACAAATCTACATTTTATATATATAGGAATAGTTATTATATATATATAAATACATACATACATACATACATACATATATATATATATATAGGTTTCACAATTTTCGTTGAGACAAAAGATATAGTTATAATTCGAAATGTTTTTTTTTTTTTTCCCCTGTTGTCTGATTTTAAAAAGTGAAGGAACATAAGGTTCACGATTTTTTTTTTTTTTTTTTTTTAGGGCGTTTGTATTTTCTTTTATTAGACACCCAGTACTCAATGTTTTTTTTTTTTAAATTTTTTTTTTTTCTCTTGATGGGGTGTGAAATATTCATTCATTCATTCAGATATAGCGGATATTATAAATCTAATGAACGTCGTTAAATAAAACATTACTTGTTCTGCATGTACCAATTAAGATATATAGAATATATTAAAAACTATCTTATTTACTGTCATCATTTTATTTCTAGTTACCTGGAAAATGAAGATGTTGGCTAGTTCGACGTTGCTACAGTATTCTGGATTTATTTTCATCATTTTAACTACGACAACAGCTACATGTGGTAATTACTTCTTTATACAATAAATACATTAATTAATTAATTTAAATTAAATAATAAATTTATAAAAATAAATTAAACTATAATAATAATAATAATAATAATAATAATAATAATAATAATAATAATAATAATAACAGAACGATGAAGAAGAAGACAACGTCATTCTTCTCTCTATTAAAAATAGATATTACAGGCATTCTGATTTCACGTTCCAGACTCTTGCTGGAGACACGTCTTTACGAATGACGAAAATGGCGTTAGACAAAACGGTTCTCTTTCTGAACTGGTATCTGCCGTTCAAAGTGGGCACCGAGTGAAGGTAGTCACTGGAAAATACTCTTCAGAGGCAGACACCGCAGAGATTAGACCGGGGCTGGTTTCAGTTCAATTTTTCAATCAAACAGGCGGACACGAATCAACCGTTCTTCTTCTGGCAGAAAGCGGACACGACTGGATCGGTGACGACTCGAATATCCAAGTCCTCTCAAGAAACCTCTCTTAGCAAAACAGAAAAGAAAACAATGAGATGGTTCGTTGACACTAGGCCGTGGACAAAAGTTTTATCCACCAACGAAAACGGCGAAGTAACTTTTGGATCGAAACGTGATCTGAGAAGCGCTGTTGAAAAAGGCGCGGACGTACGCGTAGCCGTGCAGTTTGAATACAAGAGAAGGCGGGCGCCGAGTAAAAGACACCATGGATCAGGTCACAGACAAGGCGGGTTGTGGCCCCATCGACACCATGGATCAGGTCACAGACAAGGCGGTTTGTGGCCGCATCGACACCATGGATCAGGTCACAGACAAGGCGGTTTGTGGCCGCATCGACACCATGGATCAGATCACAGACATGGTAGATGGCGGTGGGAAAAGCAGATAAGAACTGTCGTACGTCATGGCGGGTTGTGGCCGCATCGACACCATGGATCAGATCACAGACAAGGCGGGATGTGGCCGCATATACACCATGGATCAGATCACAGACAAGGAGGTTTCTGGCCGCATCAACACCATGGATCAGATCACAGACATGGTAGATGGCGGTGGGAAAAGCAGATAAGAACTGTCGTACGTCATGGCGGGTTGTGGCCGCATCGACACCATGGATCAGGTCACAGACAAGGCGGGATGTGGCCGCATCGACACCATGGATCAGATCACAGACATGGTGGATGGCGGTGGCAAAAGCAGCGCAGAACTGTCGTACGTCATGGCGGGTTGTGGCCGCATCGACACCATGGATCAGATGACAGACAAGGCGGGTTGTGGCCGCATCGACACCATGGATCAGATCACAGGCAAGGCGGGTTGTGGCCGCATCGACACCATGGATCGGATCACAGACATGCGTATCGTGCACAACCCATTTTGGCGCTGATGTCCGAATACAACAAAACATGGACTCCGAGTAAAAGACACATTGGTTCGTGGGGAAGAGGTGGAATGCAGGGGTGGCATAGTCACCACGGAAAAGGTCATCGACAGCATGGATCAGGTCACAGGCACCGTGGATCAGGTCATCAACATGGCGGATGGCACAGACCGCCTAGATCAGATCGACGATATGATGATGGCTCACACGAAACTACTGAACAGGGCTGGATTGTCTTTCAGGCTAAGGATCCGGAGCTAGGTCCTTCTGGAGATATTACTGCTGAGTTAGTTCAGGAAGTTGGATCAAAGGAAGTCATGATCGTCACGACTCAAGGAAATGTCGACATCTATCAGACACGTCAATGGAAGGACATACACGACGGACACGTCTCTGTAAAACAAGCTGTCAACTGGTTTGTCAACTATTAACTTTGAAAAAAGCCGAAAACGATGAATATAAAAAATATGTTCTCTTCTACGAGTAAATTAAATTCCGTAATAAAAGAATGCAAGAAAGGTCTGTTTTCAGCTGTATCTTCTCAATCCAATTTAACCAACCTAGAATTTAACGTGCATAATTACAATTAAGAAATAAACAAATAAAGAAATAAAAATAAAGGAGAATAAATAAAAATAAATAATATAAACTTAAAAGAAGATATCTCTAAAGATATATTTTTTCTTGTCGTGTTCTTGATCCGAATTAACCTATGATGTCATTACTTATGATACAAGATGCAACATAACTCATTCTAATAATAATAATAATAATAATAATAATAATAATAATAATGATAATAAGGGAAAAAGGATGAAGAAAAAGAACATCACATCACTCTTCTCTCTTTCTCTTTTGAAACAGTTATATAATAAAAAAATAAAAACAGCAGCAACAACAACAACGACAACGACAACAAGAACAACAACAATAATATATTAAATAATGGATTAATGAATTATATAATTAATCGAACAATTAAAGTTATTATCCACCGCTAAAAATGACTTGACGTTTATACTTTTCCCAAACAAATCTGTGAATACAAATAGGTGTATTTTATAATTTATTAGAACAACAAACACATACACGCAGTAACTGGCAAAATATAAAAGACAGATTATCTTAACAACCTTAGAAGTTGAAAAGATCTCCAAGTTACTATTTATAGTGTATTTTAAAAAATCTAAATCAATAATATACATTGAATAATCATAACAATAATAATAACAATAACAAATAATAATAATAATAATAATAATAATAATAACAATAACAATAAAATATATATGAACAACTATGAAAGGTTGTAAAATAAATTACAAAAATATTAGTAGTAAAAGTAAAAACAGTAGTAGTAGTAGTAGTAGAAGTAGTAGTAGTAGTAGCAGCAGCAGAAGAAGAAGAAGAAGAAGAAGATTATAAACTTTTTGGAATTAGAAAACAGAACCTAAACAAATCGATACAAACTAACAGTATGTTCAAATATCCAGGATAAACGTCTTAAATATAAAATGATTTTAGTAATGATTTTACATCGATTAATATGTTATCAGAATCGTTAGCCATTGATCAATAATTCTGATCAGGAAACAGACCAATAACGGAGGAAGAAAATGAGAGAGAGAGAGAGAGAGAGAGAGAGAGAGAGAGAGAGAGAGAGAGAGAGAGAGAGAGAGAGAGAGAGAGAGAGAGAGAGAGAGAGAGAGAGAGAGAGAGAGAGAGAGAGGGAGAGAGGGAGAGATATGCAATAATGGAATATTTAATTCATTTCGCACAAACAAAAATATCACTTAAATCTACAATTAATTTCCTTTATTTGCCTATCAAAACTTCTTCGCTGAAACTTGATATATACATAAACACTTGAATTATTAAAAAATTAACCTCTTAATTGTGATTTCATGCGTTATTGGAAATATTATATTACATTTTCAATTAATATTAATTTAAGACTTTTTTCATCTACACTAAATCGGAATAACTATAAATAATTACATAAGTAAATAAATAAATAAATAACAAGAGAATAAAATAAAACTGAAAATGGAATAAATAAATAAATAAATTAATTAATAACAAGTGGATAAAATACAAAAGAAAATAAGGAAAAAATGCATTGAATAATAAAATAAATTAAAATGAGTATTTTGACAGATTGAATAAATTATAAGAAATATTAACTCCGTTTTCTTCAGACTCATATAATTAGTAACAAACGAATAAATGTCTTCGAAATTTCCGATTATAAAAGTACTTTTTATTACCTAGAAACACTTCTGTGTATATCATATACAACAACACTTCAATTATTTAAAAACTTTTTAACCATTTACTTGTGATTCCAAGCATCACTGGGAAAACCATTTTTTGTTCATTATTAATTTAAACCTCTTTCTTTTGTCTACACTATGTAGGACTCTCTATATATATGATCAGTGACTACATGACTGTCTCTATATATTATGATCAGTGACTACATGACTGTCTCACATTTATTCTGCTCTGAAGACGACACGACAACAGTGAAAACGACACCAAGCATAATTTCAAGTCAAAAAAATGTATTACCCACGTCAATCATATAACAACACTTCAATTATTTAAAAACTTTTTAACCATTTACTTGTGATTCCAAGCATCAAGACGACATTATTAATTTAAACCTCTTTCTTTTGTGACAAGTTCAACCAGTGAAAACGACAACAACGACGTGAAGGATAACATATGAGAACAGGACAACATCGATGTGAAATATGTATTTTCTAAAGAACATCGTCTTATTAATCTGCCTCATATTCGAGTACGCGGCTGCCACAGAATTCTGTCCAGCTTCTGGCAAAGATGAAACCAATTTCCACGAAGTACAACTGTATCGAGATGTAAAACCCAAGGTACCAAGTTTAAAAGAAGTGACAACCCCAGGAAGATCACTATGTGCAGTAAATTGCTATCGTCGTCCTGGCTGTAGAAGTATTTTCTATTCAACCACTGATAACGTCTGTTTGTTGTACGGTGAAGACGTTTTTCATTCGGCCTTAGAAAATTATCCGGGAATGCGACGCTTCGGTAAATTACTTAGACATAGAGTTTATGATTACTTTATTTATTTTTTCCTCAACTGTATTTATTATTTTATTATTATTATTATTATTATTATTAGTAGTAGTAGTAGTAGTAGTAGTAGTAGTAGTAGTAGCATAAATATTGAAAATCAGACTCGAAAACGAGGTTCTATCCTCCTTCAGCTGGACTGAATAATAATAATAATAATAATAATAATAATAATAATAATAATAATAATAATAATAATAATAATAATAATCATATATTTGTGTTTCTTAAGAATATACTGATTTAACTTGACAGATGTTGAGAATGTTGAAAACGATGTACCTGCAGACGGTTACGATGTCGTGAATATTATTATTATTATTATTGTTATCATTATTATTATTATTATTATATGCTTGTATTTACCTAGAAATATTTTGTTCAGAATACACTGATTTCTCTTTACAGATGTTGTACTTGCTGACTGTTACGATGTCGTGAAGAAAGGATTTCAGACTGACGGTGTTTATTTTCTAACACCACGTGACGGGGGACAGCCAATCAGAGTCTATTGTGAAATTAGTAATGGAGGATGGATGGTAAGTCAGATACATCTCGACATATTCATACATATATATATATATATGCATATGTATATGCACACGAAAAGACACACATAGAGTCAGAGTTATACAGACACAAGTAATGTATCTGTCCCAGTTTATCTGCATGTTAGAAAATGATTCTTATTTTGTGGGGGTTTTCGGGATATTATTAGACAAGGACAACATTATGATCACTGTTTGCTTTACGTTATAGCAAATTGTTTCTAAATACTGATTCAGGTTTTTCAGCGGAGGACTGACGGATCGGTAGACTTCTACAGAAACTTGAATGAATATAAAGACGGTTTCGGAAATTTGAGAAATGAGTTCTGGTTGGGTATGTTGTAACGTTCTTGCTTGTTTCATAACAGGAACCGTTACTGAATGGACATATCAGTTTTAAGTCAATTTAATTATTCTTTCATTTACTGTAACATTTCCACAAAATATGCTATTGTCTCCTAAACCTATCACTATCATCAGAGTTTTCAACACCACAATTATTATTATTATTATTATTATTATTATTATTATTATTATTATTATTGTTATTGTTATTGTTATTGTTGTTGTTGTTGATGTGTTTGTTATTATTATTATTATTATCATTATTATTTTTATTAGGTAACACGAATATTCACAGACTGACTACTCAAGGAATTTATGAACTGAGGGTAGATTTAGAAGATTTTGAAGGGAACACGGCCTACGCCTCCTACAAGAATTTCTCCATAGCAGGAGAAGAAAAGAATTTCCAGTTGTCAGTAGCAGATTACAGTGGAACTGCTGGTACATGTGTTCATAATAATATTACTTTTTTCTTAACATTTACTTTGATAATATGTGATGTTAATTGCTGGTACTACTATTTATAATAATAGTTGTTGTTTTTCTATTTTCATTATTATTATTATTATTATTATTATTATTATTGTTGTTGTTGTTGTTGTTGTTTTTATTCTTGTCGTCGTAGTCGCTGTTGTTGTTACTGTTATTGTTATTATTATTGTTGTTATTGTTGTTGCTGTTTTCGTTTTTGATACTGCTGTGATTCTCTTTATTGTTGTTGTTACAAAAGAGATTACGAAAATGCAGCAATCTCGTTATTAAAGTTATTAACCTGTTTATTATGAGACTGCATTTACATTAATGTCTAGCCGAATGAGAGGCTTATGAATAAAAAGTATTACAACAATTCTTTTTTTTTCTTTTTTTTTCAGGTAATGCTCTTGAGCCGAACAGTGGTTGCTACTTCACTACAAAAGACAGAGATCTGGACAAAGCAGATTGCAACTGCGCTGAAAATAACAAAGGTGGTTGGTGGTATAGTTACTGCGCCCTCTCCAATCTAAACGGCATCTATAGAAGTTTTACTACTTCTAACAGAACCGGAGTATGGTGGTTACTGTGGAAAAAGAAACTGTTTTCAAGTCTTAAAAGAACGGTTATGAAAATAAGACCATCTGAGATTGTGCCGTAGCATGAAGAAGAAGACACAAAATACGTGATCACGTAGATATGTATATGTGAAATCTGTATCTGAAATATTCATCGTTCTGAAGTTGATTCTGGCATTCCGTGTTTCCTGCTTAATTAATAAATGTTTATATAATGATCCATTTTTCTTTTCTTTTTTTTTTTTTTTTTTTTTTGGTCTGAAACTTTATCGTAAATCACCGATTTAAAAGACAGAAATTTCAAGGTAGCATGTAAAAGAACCTAAGATCGTAAATCAACAAACTGCTACCTCCCATTTTCGACAAAGGCGACTTTAAAGCACACACACAAAAAAAACATGACAAGTGAGTTTCAGAGAATGAATTTTCAAAACTTCTTTTGTTATATACCAGATTAATTTTCTATATGCACCTCCATACAAGAATCAGACATTCTCTTTGTAGTGGCATGTCGTTAAACGAACATTAAACATTTATTCCTTACATTAAACTATTTAAAAGCTAGATATTTCAAGATAGAATGTAAAAGAACTTAAGGTCTTAAATCACCGAACCACTACCTCACATTTTCGACAAAGGCGAATAGAAACAAATTATGCATGACGTCTTCTAAAACACTCAAAAAAAGAATTATGACAAGTAAGTTTCAGAGAATGAATTTTTAAAAAGTTCTTTGTTATATACCAGATTAATTTTCAGTATGCATCTACATACAAGAATCATACATTCTCTTTGTAGTGGAATGTCGGTAAACGATCATTAAACATTTATTCCTTACATTAAACTATTTAAGAAATGGAGATTTCAAGATATTTTTTAAAAGAAATTAAGATCTTAAATCACCGAACCACTAACTCACATTTTCAACAAAGGCGAATACAAACAAATTATGTATGACGTCTTTTAAAACACAAAAAAAAATAATTATGACAAGAATCAGACATTGTCTTTGTAGTGGAATGTCGTTAAACATTTATTGCTTGAGTGTATTTGTCCTTCTGTTAGAAAGATATAAATAATTAAACTCGCCGTCAGACCGTATGAAGTGAGTTTTAAATTACATTTATAAATAATAAAACTGAAGCAGATCGATTCCACCTCATTTTTCCATATATGCAAAATTTAACACTTTTTTTCAGTTTTACTCGATCAAAGACAGCGTTTGTCAGTATATATGTAGATACTTTACGTCGGCAATTAACCTAGATTACGCTGTTCTGACAGTCTGACAGATTGTGATAAATCACTCGTTAAAACAGAAAACATAAGATTTGTCGTTAAAGTGTTTGAAAAATATGATTATAAGTCTCCAGAGAGCTTAATACTAGTTTACATATACTGTGAATACATTACCAACATCAAAAATGGGTTCTCTGATGATCATGACAGTCAATTATTATTTGTTACGCTGTTTTTAATTAGCATTTCTTCTGCAGTATCATCAAACAAATTAAAAATAAATTTTTCCATTTTTTCTAAATTTCCAATCGATGTCTCGATTAAATGAAAATATCTGATCATTCTTGCCTTTGTAACACAAATTTGAAATAGATGTATTCTATAACACAACTTAGATATATTCTGTTTATGAAGAATTATTTCTTTTTGTATTTAATTACCCGATGATTGCAAAATACATTAAGACAAATTAACGAAGACGGCTCTTTGATCTTCTTTCATTTATCTTTTTCCTTACTATTTTATTTTGACTTTATCAAAATTGTGCAGAGATTTTTTACATCAGTGCCTCCAGCAAACCATCGAATGATGCATTATTCTAACAACAAGATTTTACTGTCTTCAAATTATAATTACTAGTGGAATAAGAGACAGAAGTTTCGATTCGTTAAACATTTTAAAGTAAGACAAGACACCATCTGTTTAACAGAAACTGAAAATCACACATTTGTGACTCATAAAGAAAAGAAATGTCTTAACAATGAACTATTTTATATATTATGTTTTCTTTCATATCTTCTAACAATCGTTTAAAATAGAAAAGCAACGGTTTGAAACTAACATCCACTACAGCCTCTTATAAAGTGAAATCGTGTGTATATTATTACTGTCATTCAAAGAATACGGAGTAGCTATAAATGAGTGCTGAGCTAAGAGCTAGACCGCAGTTATTCTGCATATCTCTAACGTGGCACAAAATACTACCTCAAGAACAATGTCAAGTTCAGCAGCTCCTAAGAAAATTAGGGGAACGAAATCAAGAATATCTTTTATCTCAGTTACCATTTTCATCCTGTTCAAGGTCACGACTGGCGCAGATGTCTGTCCATCTTCTGACAACGTTGAAACCAGTTTCCACAAATCATCATTGTTTCGAGATGTAAAAACCAAATCACAAAGCTTAAAACAAATGACAACCCCGGGAAGATTACACTGTGCAGTAAATTGCTATCATCGTCCTGGCTGCCGAAGTATTTTCTATTCAACCACTGACAACATCTGTTTCTTGTACGGTGAAGACGTTTTTCATTCGGCCTTTGAAAATTATCTGAGAATGCGACGTTTCTGTAAGTAATCAAGAAACAAATCTAACATCTTTTTTATTCTTTTCAGTTTTTCGAAATTCTTCTTTATCTTCTTCTTCTTCTTCCTCTTATTATTATTATTGTTATTATTATTATTATCATCATCATCATCATCATCAACATCTACATTATTATGCTCGGTTAGTGCTGTCGGTATACTAGTCTCAATGTAATGTCGGCTCCAAGGCTTGGATCTAGGGCATAAACACTGTGTATTGAAGAGTCACTATTATTATTATTATTATTATTATTATTATTATTATTATTATTATTATTATTATTATTATTATTATTTTTATTAGTTGGTTTTTTTTTTACCTAGAAACATTTATTCAGAATAGACAGATTACTCTTTGCAGACGTGGATCCTGACTGTTACGATGGCATGAAGGAAGGAATTCAGGCTGATGGGATTCATTTGGTATAACCACGTGACGCTGGGCAGCCAATCAGAGTGTATTGCGAGATTAGTAATGGAGGACGGTTGTTAAGTGAGAAGTATGTTTATATACACAAAAACATACTCAGAAAATACATCCGCAGACCTAAAGACACGCACGTATAATATGCATGTAAGAGCTGGCGTACAGTAAGTTTCACTGTAAAACATATACCTGTAATGGCAGGCTGTCATTTCACCTCGCCATACTGAGAAGTCTGTTTCCACTACGTTACAGTTTGTGCTTCATAATTTCTGATTTAGGTAGAGTTTTCCTTCGTCATTTAGCTGATTATTATATTCGTTTCCTTTTCTTGTTTTTCTTATTTTTGTTGCTTTTTTTCTTGTTGTTGTATGTTTTAGGAATCATTAGCCATTGATGAATAGTTCTGATCAGGAGAAAGACAAACAGGTGAGAAAGAAAACAGCAGAGAGAGAGAGAGAGAGAGAGAGAGAGAGAGAGAGAGAGAGAGAGAGAGAGAGAGAGAGAGAGAGAGAGAGAGAGAGAGAGAGAGAGAGAGAGAGAGAGAGAGAGAGAGAGAGAGAGAGAGAGAGAGAGAGAGAGAGAGAGAGAGAGAGAGAGTGTTATAATAATGGAATAATTAATTCATTTCGTACCTATGTAGCTAATAACAAAAACAAAAATTATCACTTAAATCTTTTCCTTTATTTGTCTATCAACACCATGATTCAGAAACATGATATATACATGAACACTTAAATTATTCAAAAAATTAACTGTTTAATTGTGATTTCATGCGTTATTGGAATTCTGATATTACATTTTCAATCAATATTAATTTAATACTTCATTTATCTACACTAAATAGTGTGTATAAATCATCAGTGAACACAGAACCATCTCACATGTAACAACGACGTCAATTATAACTTCTGTGAAGACGACAACAACTGTGTGAAGTATAACCAGTGAAATACGAAAACAACGACGTCAAATTTTACATCTGAGAAGAGGACAACATTTATGTGAAATATGTCTTTTCTAAAGAACATCGTCTTTTTAATTTGCTTCATATTCGAGTCCGTGGCTGCCACAGAACTCTGCCCAGCTTCTGGCCACGTTGAAACCATTTTGCACGAATCACCATTATTTCGCGATGTAAAACCCAAATCACAAAGTTTAAAAGAAATGACAACCCCAGGACGCTTACAGTGCGCAGTCAATTGCTATCACCGTACTGGCTGCCGAAGTATTTTCTATTCAACAACTGACAACGTCTGTTTGTTGTACGGTGAAGACGTTTTTCATTCGGCCTTTGAAAATTATCCGGGAATGCGACGTTTCGGTAAATTACTTAGACATACAGATTATTGGTTTCTTAAATTTTTCAGCAGTATTATTATTATTATTTTTATTATTATTATTATCATTATTATTATTATTATTATGATAAATATTGAATATCATACTCCAAAAGGAAATTCAAATGTCCTTCTGCTGTGTGAATAGTAATAATAATAATAATAATAATAATAATAATAATACTTCTATTTTTTAAGAATTTACTGATTTCACATGACAGATGTTGAGAATGATGAAATCACTGTGACTCAAGATTTGCTCACAATACACTGAATTCACTTTACAGATGTTGAAAACGACGTACCTGCTGACTGTTACGATGTCGTGAAGAAAGGAATTCAGACTGACGGTGTTTATTTGGTAAAACCACGGGATAGCGGACAGCCAATCAGTGTCTATTGTGAAATTAGTAATGGAGGATGGTTGGTAAGTCAGAAATATTATTACATAAGACACACACTTATTACGAAAGACACCCACACAGTTCTTTCTAACACACAGATATACAGACAGATAAGGTAATCAATCTATAAAGTAAGGTTTATGTAGACATAGAATATAAATGTTTATTTTGGGTCTGTTAATTAGGTTCGACTTCATTAAAATCAGTGTTTGTATTGTCTTAGTCTGTCTTCATTATAGACCCAGGTTTTACAGATAAATATCCCTAGATCCAATGCAAGAATGATCAGATATTTTCATTTAATCGAGACATCGACTGGAAATTTAGAAACAATGGAAAAATTTATTTTTAATTTGTTTGATGATACTGCAGAAGAAATGCTAATTAAAAACAGCGTAACAAATAATAATTGACTGTCATGATCATCAGAGAACCCATTTTTGATGTTGGTAATGTATTCACAATATATGTAAACTAGTATTAAGCTCTCTGGAGACTTGTATTCATATTTTTGAAACTTTTTACTGACGAATCATATGTTTTCTGTTTTAACGAGTGATTTATCACAATCTGTCAGACTGTCAGAACAGCGTAATCTAGGTTAATTGCCGACGTAAAGTATCTACATATATACTGGAAAACGCTGTCTTTGATCGAGTAAAACTGAAAAAAAGTGTTAAATTTTGCATATATGGAAAAATGAGGTGGAATCGATCTGCTTCAGTTTTATTATTTATAAATGTAATTTAAAACTGATTTGTTACGGTCTGACGGCGAGTTTAATGGTTTATATCTTTCTAACAGAAGGACAGATACACTCAAGCAATAAATGTTTAATATTTGTTTAACGACATTCCACTACAAAGAGAATGTCTCATTCTTGTCATCATTATTTTTTTTTTGTGTTTTAAAAGACGTCATACATAATTTGTTTCTATTCGCCTTTGTTGAAAATGTGAGTTAGTGGTTCGGTGATTTAAGATCTTAATTTCTTTTAAATAATATCTTCAAATCTCCATTTCTTAAATAGTTTAATGTAAGGAATAAATGTTTAATGATCGTTTAACGACATTCCACTACAAAGAGAATGTATGATTCTTGTATGTAGATGCATACTGAAAATTAGTCTGGTATATAACAAAGAAGTTTTTAAAAATTCATTCTCTGAAACTTACTTGTCATAATTCTTTTTTTCAGTGTTTTAGAAGACGTCATGCATAATTTGTTTCTATTCGTCTTTGTCGAAAATTGAGGTAAAATAAGTTCTTTTACATACTGTCTTGAAATCTCTAGCTTTTAAATAGTTTAATGTAAGGAATAAATGTTTAATGATCGTTTAACGACATTCCACTACAAAGAGGATGTCTGATTCTTGTATGGAGATGCATATAGAAAATTAATCTGGTATATAAGAAAAGAAGTTTTGAAAATCATTCTCTGAAACTTACTTGTCATTTTTTTTGTGTGTGTGCTTTAAAATCACCTTTGTCGAAAATGGGAGATAGCAGTTTGTTGATTTACGATCTTAGGTTCTTTTACATGCTACCTTGAAATTTCTGTCTTTTAAATCGGTGATTTGCGATAAAGTTTCAGAATAGTGCATACTTGGTTAATTGCCAAGTCAGAGTTCCTAAATATTGACAAAAACAGTTTTTCGTCTAACGGGCAGAAATTGCTCGTACAAAAAAAAAAAAAAAAAAAAAAAAAATTGTAAGAAAATAAAAATGGATCATTATATAAACATTTATTAATTAAGCAGGAAACACGGAATGCCAGAATCAACTTCAGAACGATGAATATTTCAGATACAGATTTCACCTATACATATCTACGTGATCACGTATTTTGTACCTTCTTCTTCATGCTACGGCACAATCTCAGATGGTCTTATTTTCATAACCGTTCTTTTAAGACTTGAAAACAGTTTCTTTTTCCACAGTAACCACCATACTCCGGTTCTGTTAGAAGTAGTAAAACTTCTATAGATGCCGTTTAGATTCAAGAGGGCGCAGTAACTGTACCACCAACCCCCTTTGTTATTTTCAGCGCAGTTGCAATCTGCTTTGTCCAGATGTCTGTCATTTGTAGTGAAGTAGCAACCACTGTTCGGCTCAAGAGCACTACCTGAACAAAAAAAAAAAAAATTGTTGTAATACTTTTTATTCACAAGCCTCTCATTCGGCTAGACATTAATGTAAATGCAGTCTCATAATAAATAGGTTAATAACTTTAATAACGAGGTTCCTGCATTTCGTAATCTCTTTTGTAACAACAGCAATAAAGAGAATCACAGCAGTATCAAGAACAAAAACAGCAACAACAATAACAACAATAATAATAACAATAACAGTAACAACAACAACGACTACGACGACAAGAATAAAAACAACAATAACAACAACAACAATAATAATAATAATAATAATAATAATAATAATAATAATAATAATGAAAATAGAAAAACAACAACTATTATTATAAATAGTAGTAACATCACATATTATCAACGTAAATGATAAGAAAAAAGTAATATTATTATGAACACATGTACCAGCAGTTCCACTGTAATTTGCTACAGACAACTGGAAATTCTGTTCTTCTCCTGCTATGGAGAAATTCTTGTAGGAGGCTTAGGGCGTGTTCCCTTCAAAATCTTCTAAATCTACCCTGAGTTCATAAATTCCTTGAGTAGTCAGTCTGTGAATATTCGTGTTACCTAATAATAATAATAATAATAATAATAACAAAAACAACAACAACAACAACAACAACAACAATAACAATAACAATAATAATAATAATAATAATAATAATAATAATAATAATAATGGTGTTGAAAACACTGATGATAGTGATAGGTTTAGGAGACAACAGCAAAGTTTGTGGAAATGTTATAGTAAATGAAAGAATAATTAAATTGACTTAAAACTGATATGTGCATTCAGTAACGGTTCCTGTTATCAAAGAAGCAACAACGTTACAACATACCCAACCAGAACTCATTGCTCAGATATCCGAAACCGTCTTTATAGTCATTCCAAGTTCTGTAGAAGTCTACCGATTCGCCATTCCTCCGCTGAAAAACCTGAATCAGTATTTATAAACAATTTGCTATAATGTAAAGCAAACAGTGATCATAATGTTGTCCTTGTCTAATAATATCCCGAAAACCCCCACAAAATAACAATCATTTTCTAACATGCAGATAAACTGGGACAGATACATTACTTGTTTCTGTATAACTCTGACTCTGTGTGTGTCTTTTCGTGTGCATATGCATGTATATATATATATATCTGTCTACTACATGATCTCTGTATATATATATATATATATATATATATATATATATCTCTAATTGTGTATAAAATCTGTGTGTCAGCAAAGATTTATAAGTCTGCCATTCTGACTTACCAACCATCCTCCATTACTATTTTCACAATAGAGTCTGATTGGTTGTCCGCTATCACGTGGTTTTTCCAAATAAACCCCATCAGCCTGAAATCCTTTCTACCCGACATCGTAACAATCTGTAGATACATCGTTTTCAACATTTGGAAAATCAATTCAGTGTATTCTCAGTAGACCTTTGATTCTAATTATTTTAATCTAAAACACAATAATAATAATAATAATAATTATTATTATTATTATTATTATTATTATTATTATTATTATTATTATTATTATAACAAGAAGAAGAAGAAAAGAGGAGGAAGACAAAAATAAAGGCAATCGTCAAGGTAAACGAAAAATTGATAAAAATCAGAGAAATGTTTTCTTTTTTTGTTTTGTTAATAGCTTACCGAAACGTCGCATGCCCACATACTTTTGAAATTTTGAATAAGTGACTTGATCATCGTACAACAGACAAACGTTGTCAATGGTTGAATAGAAAATACTTTGACAAAAAGAAATACGATAACACTATCTGCCACACTCTGATCATGCTGAAGATGTCGTTTCGTCTATACCTTTGAACTTGGGTTTCACGTTCTGAAATAATGGTGATTCTCGCAGAACAGTTTGTATTGAACCAGAAGCTGGACAGATATTTGTCGCAGTCGTGGTCTTAAACAGGATCAAAATGATAAAACTGAGAAGTCCTTCGCAGAACTCATATTTTGAGGACGTTGTTGTCGTCTTGGTAGGAGTTACACTTGACGTCACTGTTGTCCTCTTCTTAGAATGTTGTTCTTTTTCTTCTTTTCGTCTTCAGTGAGAAACAAATGTTTTTTGAAGTTATGACTGTAAAGAATGCATGCAGACAGTTCTGAGTTCACTCATGTTTTGTAACCTCGTTTAGTGCTGATAATCAAACTGTGTTTTAAATTAATAATAATAGAGAATAGGATATCTAGAGTAACGCATAGAATTACAAGTAAATGGTTATTTTTGAATAATTTAAATGTTGTTGTACATGTTATATTTAGACGAAATATGCTGACAAACATTTTTATTTTTATCCTTTTAATATAGTTATTTTGATTATATATATGAAAAATATCTCAATTTCTATTCTATTTTATAGTATTTACTTAATTATTTTCTTTTCTCTTCTTTCAGTTTATTTTCTTTTATTTGATCCTATTTATTTATTTCTTGTTGTTGTTGTTATTATTATTATTTTTATTATTACTATTTTGCTAAACGATGAAATAAGTAAACGTTTAATATTAAATGTCTACTGTATTTACTAAACATGGCAAGAAAAGATCGGGTTTGGAAACCTAATAAACTCTGCTTGGTCATTAGCTAATTGCTGGCCGCCATGTCAAAATTATTTGTTCTAGTTTTCTATTGTAGATATAAAAAATACTTACAATTTAGTGAAATAAAATATTTAATAATTAACGAATTGTATCTGAATCCAAGCGTCAAAAATAATGTTTTGCACGGAAAAAAACGTTCACTAAAGATAAATTTTCTCGTTGTATTGCTCTCTCTGTTACGAAACAAAGCATTGATGTGAACCATTTTTATTTTTGTTTTATTTTCAGAAGTGTTTGGTACCAAATGGTAACCTAATTACAAATTTACTTTGTGTTCAAATATCAAGAGAAAGCATATTTGAAATATTGCACCTTTGTCATTGTATGCATGTATTTAAAAAAAAAAATTATATTGGTATGTATATATCAATGATTGCATATAATTTTTGTTTTATTTGTTTATTCTTTTTACTAATCATTATTATTTTTAATTATTATTATTATTATTATTATTATTATTATTATTATGATTATTATTATTATTATAGTTGTTGTTGTTGTACTAATACATTTTAAAAGTTCACATAATTTACAGAGAGAGAGAGAGAGAGAGAGAGAGAGAGTGAAAGAAAGAGAGAGAGAGACAGTTAGACTTTTCTTAATGCAAATTGTGTTGCATGTAATCTTTACATATTAATAAATACGTTTTTGATTTCACACTTAAATATGAATGAACTGAAGCATGGTCTTTCTGCTTTAATTGCAGTATTTTCTTTTGTGCATATCTGAAATATGAAGCAACACTTCATTAACTTAGCTACAAATGTATTCTGAATATGATATTACGTTTGTAATCACTATTAATTTAAAACTGTTGGTGACATCAAGTATCTGAGTTATACATAACAGAGATTTTTCTTTGTTAATGTTTGTTTTTGAGTTTATATTTTAATTGATTGATTTATTGATTATCAATACTTTTTTTGTGAATACTAAATGAGACATGCATACTATTATACAAGTAAATTCATACAGACAAAAATAAGGAATTTTTCGATGAAATTTCGTAACTTCCTTTGTTATAATAATAATAATAATAATAATAACAAGAAGAAGAAGAAGAAGAAGAAGAAGAAGAAGAAGAAGAAGAAGAAGAAGAAGAAGGAGAAGAAAAAGAAAAAGAAGAAGAAGAAAAAGAGACAAATATATTTGCATAATTTACCGAAACGTCGCATTCCCGTATAATTTTCTGAGGCTGAATGAAAAACATTCGTATAAGAAACAATTGTTGTCAATTGCCGAATAGAAAATACTTCGGCAGCCACACCGATGATAGCAATTTACTGCGGATTTTACAGATGTTGAAAACGATGTACCTACAGACTGTTACGATGTCCTGAAGAAAGGAATTCAGGCTGACGGTGCTTATTTCGTAAAACCACGTGATACCGGACAACCAATCAGTGTCTATTGTGAAATTAGTAATGGAGGATGGTTGGTAAGTCGGAAAGACAGACATAAAAGTCTTTTCTGACACACAGATTTAACAGACAATTAGAGATAATATCTCTGTGAGATAAGGGCTCATGTAGTACGCACAGATCATAGATTTTTTTTCCCAGTGGTTCTTATTTAACTTGGACTTGACTGTATTGTCTTTCTTCATTACTGATTCAGGTATTTCAGCGAAGGACTGACGGATCGGAAGATTTCTACAGAACTTGGAATCAATATAAAGACGGTTTCGGAAATTTGAACAATGAGTTCTGGCTGGGTACGTTCTATTGTTTTTACTTCTTTTACGAACAGAACGATCAGTGAATGCATGTGTCCGTTTTGAAGACGGAACATTCTTTTAATACTGATTTTATTTCATAACTGAGTGAACATCTTATCATTACAAACATTTATTATTATTATTATTATTATTATTATTATTATTATTATTATTATTATTTTTATTATTATTATTATTATTTTTATTATCATTATTGTTCTTATTAGGTAACACGAATATTCACAGACTGACTACTCAAGGACTTTATGAACTGAGGGTAGATTTAGAAGATTTTGAAGGGAACACGAGCTACGCCTCCTACAAGAATTTCTCGATTGCAGGAGAAGAAAAGAATTTCCAGTTGACAGTAGCCAATTACAGTGGAACTGCTGGTAGATGTGTTCATAATAATATTACTTTTTTCTTATCATTTACTTTGATAATATGTGATGTTAACTTTCGATTAGTTTCTTCTTCTCTTTCTTCTTCTTATTTTTATCGTCAGATTCATTTTTGTGTTCACCTTCTCCTTCTGCTTATTATTGGCAGTATTATTATTATTATTATTAACCATTGTTGGTGTTTTTGTTGTTGTTGTTGTAATAATATTAGTAGGAGTAATGGTGATGATGCAGTTATTCTGGTTGTTATTATAAGACAGACAATTTTATTTAAGTTTTCATTACGGATGGATAGACAGATAAACACAAAAGTGGTAAAACAGTTAACTCGTTAAATATGCTTTTATTTTAATGCTCACGTATTCAGTAGAAATGTATATTCATATATATATATCATTATTATTATTATTATTATTATTATTATTATTATGTAGAGAGAGAAGTTGGTATTTTGTTAGATTAGTGAAAACCTAAATAACATGTAGATAATAAAATGTTTTTTAATCACTATTTTTCAGGTGATGGTCTCTCATATCAAAATGGCCATTATTTCAGTGCAAAAGACAAAGACCTGGACATGGCAGACTCGAGCTGTGCTATGGAGTATGCAGGAGCTTGGTGGTACAACAGTTGTGTTCAGTCCAATCTAAATGGAATGTATACATATGTAACGACGGCTAATCAGACTTCAGTTTGGTGGTATCCATGGACAAATCAATGGTTTCACCCACTAAAAGGAGCAGTTATGAAAATAAGACCATCTATGATCGTGCCATAATCCGGATTAATTACAAAATATGTGGACCGATACATGTGAGAGATCTGTGTCAGAAAACTAATCGTAAAGACGTAGAAAAATAACGATCACAGTGGTGTTGACTCGCTTTCACTCAGCTTTGAATTTTAATTAATAAATCTTTATGCTCTGATTCATTTGTTTTATTTACTTTTTTATTCTGTTATCAAAGCAGAGAACTCAGTGTTTCGAAAATCAGTCTCTAAAGATGCTCATTTTCTCTAGCAAAGTGCGGATATCACGTGATCTAACGTCGTAAAGTCAAGGAATGAAACTGTTCAGTTAGAACAATCTCTACGTGCCTGTTTACCTTTATCCTAAAGAATACAACATTAATACTTACTAAAGTAACTGAAATAATTACAACCATTTATTAAATGTAAACCGAGAATTGTCATTCAAAAAGTGTTTAATGACGCCTCGTAGTAGAAATTGAATTACCTTCAACATGGGTCCAGTTTGATCAAACATCTGCTGTATTTTAACACGACTCAGTTAACAAGGTGTTTTAATTAATGGTTATCTTACAAGGAATTTATAAAATGTATAAACCAGTTCTATATATGCGCTAGATAAATAAACACAAAACAAATTAAGGTACATTTACAATTCAATTACGAGAAAGTGAATAATTAGCGATACTAAAAATTATGATAAAATATATTTGAATATCTCGTGTGAGAAAGTGAATTAACATCAGCCGGGGAACCAATAAAAATAAGATTCTCCTGGAAGGGAGATTTAACAAATTAAACTTCACAATTGTTACTGAGACTGTTTAATTAGACATTACACCATCTCAGAGTAATAAAACAACAGATTACCACATTTTTCCATGACGAAATAAACGTATATCCATCGGCAGATCACTTTGCTTCCAGACATAGATGAAAGCCTTTTATATGAACTCGATTAATAAAATGAACTGATTACGGAATGGAAAACACAATTACACCACAAAGCAACCTTACGTTTTATAATAAGCATCTTAGAAATCCGCGACACTGTTTTATGTATTATATTAACTTTACAGAATATATCTTTAATAATAAACAGTACTCTTAGTACTGGAGAGTCGCCAAACAAACATTAAACATTTATTAGCTTATTCCACCTTTTATCTGTTAGAAAGTTATAAATCGATAGCTCACATTCAGAAGTTATCGAATCAGTCTCTAGTGTACAAATTACGTAAATAAATAACAGCGACTGAACAAACTGGTTACACCTCAGTTCCCCTAGAATAACACTTCACTTTTTTACTTTTAATTTGACGGGGTTTTTTTTCAGCATTTCTGTACTCTACATCAGCAGTATTTTTAATTTGTGGTATCACGTTTTGCACTGTCAACAGTAACAGTAAACTTACATTTGAATAAATATACTCATTCATGCGTTGACAGATAGACACCTACATAAAAAAATGTATGTACATACAAAGATAAAGGTCCAATATTTCAAACTTGTTTTTTCTCAATATTCGAGCATAAAGTTAAATTTTTCATTAGGTTACTTCTGAAAAAAAAAAAATAAAACGATAAGAAATGATGAATATCAATGTATTATTTCGTAATAGACTGAGCAGTTCAACGTTAAAATATACGTTAAATGAACGCTTCTTATCCCAAACTTTCAGTACAAATGTTTCTGACACTTGAATTAAAATGTAATTGATTAAGTACTATAGATTTATAGAAGTATATCAAAAGTAATGGACGTACGAATTGTTTTATTCGATTTAGATCTCTTGGAATCAGTAGTCGCAGACCAATGATCCTGATGAAGAGCACTATTGTATATATCAGCACAGTTAACGTGAAACATAACACGAAGAACAACATATGAATTATTTAAAAGTCACTGTTCACTTGAATTTCAATGAGTTACTGTCATTATTAATTTAAAACACTGTTTGATTACCAGTACAAAACGAGGCCAAAATTTTTCAGAGAACTCAGTAGTATCTCTCGTGTATTCTCTACACGACATAATTTCATCAAGCATTATTTCACTGAGGACGAAAAAAACGACATCAAGTACAACGCCTTCGAAGACGACAACAACAACTTCATCAAATATGACGTCTGTGAAGTATATATCACTCCTGATTTTCATCCTGTTTGACTCCACGGCTGCCTCAGAAGTTTGTCCAGCTTCTGGCAACGATGAAACCAATTTGCAGGAATCTCCGTTATTTCGAGAAGTAAAACCCACATCACAAAGTTTAAAACAAATGACAACATCAGGAAGATTACAGTGCGCAGTAAATTGCTATCATCGTCGTGGCTGCCGAAGTATTTTCTATTCGACCACTGACAACAATTGTTTCTTATACGGTGAAGATGTTTTCCGTTCCACTTTTGAAAATTATTCGGGAATGCGACGTTTCGGTAAATTATTATTTTTCCTTCATAACATTTCTCGATTGTGTTTGTCGTCTTCCTAATTTATTTCTTCTTCTTCTTCTTCTTCTTCTTATTATTATTATTATTATTATTATTATTATTATTATTATTATTATGATTATCATTATCATCATCATAATTATTATCATTATTATTATTCTTATTATTATTATTATATTATTATTATTATTTTCATTATTATTATAATATGCTTGTATTTACCTAGAAATATTTCAGAATGCACTGTTCAGAATACATGTTCAGAATACACTGATTTCTCTTTACAGATATTGTACTTGCTGATTGTTACGATGTCATGAAGAAAGGATTTCAGACTGATGGGATTTATATGGTACAACCACGTGACGATGGAAAGCCAATCAGTGTCTTCTGTGAGATTAGTAATGGAGGATGGCTGGTAAGTCAGGAATATCTTTATCGAGTCAAAAACCGACTTAGAAACACATCTGCAAACATATAAACCTGCACCTATGATAACACTATCAGGAAAGAGTTTGGGTACCGTAAGTTAAATTGTGAAACATTTATCTTTTACGGCATGCCATTTCTCCAGATTCGGAGATTTGTAGTCACAGTTTCTGCTTCTTAATTAACTGATCTGGGTACATCTTAGAGTCGACATTCAACAGATTCTTATATTCGTTTCTTTTGTTTTCTTTCTTTGTTATTTTATGTATGTATGTATGTATGTATATGTGTATGTATGTATGTATGTATGTGTGTGTGTATATATACTGCTTAATATGTCGACATCATATGACGATTTGGACAAGACTGCGCAATCTAAGTTCATACTCACCTGTTTCCTTATTTAATGAGGTTTTCCAGAGAAGGACTGACGGATCGGAAGATTTCTACAGAACTTGGAATGAATACAAAGACGGTTTCGGAAATTTAAGCAATGAATTCTGGCTGGGTATGTTTAAACCTGATTATCTTTTCGAGAGTCTGGCCTGTTGATGCAAATTGATACTGAAATAGATAAATGTTTCTTTTTTTTAATGAAAATATAACTAATATTCGCAGTTTGTGTCACATTTGTTCCAACACAAGTATCGCTGTTCGTATTAATATCATCATCATCATCATCATCATCATAACACTGATCATGATCATTAGAAGCATCATCATAGCTATTATCATTATTATTATTATTATTAGGTAACACCAACATTCATAGACTAACTGCTCAAGGACTTTATGAACTGAGGGTAGATTTAGAAGATTTTGCAGGATACTCGGACTACGCCTCCTACAAGAATTTCTCCATAGCAGGAGAAGAAAAGAATTTCCAGTTGTCTGTATCCAATTACAGTGGAACTACTGGTACATGTGTTCATAATAATATTACTTTCTTCTTATCATTTCCTTTGATGATATGTGATGTTAACTTTCGATTACTGACTTTTTCTTCTTCTTCTTTTTTTTTGTCAGCTTCATTTTATTTTTTTCACCTTCTCCTTTTTATTATTATTGGCAGAATTATTATCATATTTAGCTGTTGTTGTTGTTCCTACTGTTGCTGTTGTAATGATAGTAGTAGTAGTAATAGTGATGATGCAGTTATTCTGGTTGTTTTTATAAGACAGACTATTTTATTTAAGTTTTCATTACGGATGGATAGACAGATAAACACATAAGTGGTAAAACGGTTAACTCGTTAACAACTTATAAAAACTTATGCAGATATTTTAGCACTCACACATTCAGTAAAAATGTTATATTGATATGTATATATTTTTTTTACTATGTACAGAGAGATGTAGGCATTTTCGTTGATTAGTGTGTAGCCTAAATAATATGTAGATAATATAAATGTTATTTAATCACTATTTTTCAGGTGATGGTCTCTCAAATCATAATGGCTGTTATTTCAGTACAAAAGACAAAGATCTGGACAAGTCAGAGTTCAACTGTGCCATGGAGCTTCTTGGAGCTTGGTGGTACAACTGTTGTGCTTTGTCCAATCTAAATGGAATGTATACATATGTAACGACATCTAATGAGACTTCAGTTTGGTGGTATACATGGAGCAAACGATGGGCTCAACCGCTAAAAGGAGCAGTAATGAAAATAAGACCATCTAAGATCGTGCCATAGTCCGGATTAATTACAAAATATGAGGACCGATACATGTGAGAGATCTGTGTCAGAAAACTAATCGTAGAGACAGAAAAATGACGATCACAGTGGAGTTGACTCGCTTTCATTGAGATTTGAAATTTAATTAATAAATCTTTATGCTCTGATTCATTTGTTTTATTTACTATTTTATTTTTTTTATCAAAGCAGAGGACTCAGTGTTACGAAAATCAGTCTCTAAAGATGCTAATTTTCTCTAGCAAAGTGTGGATATCACGTGATCAAACATGTCGTAAGGTGAAGGAATGAAATTGTTGAATTAGAACAATCTGTACGTGCCTGTTTACCTTTATCCTAAACAATACAACATCAATACTTACTAAAATAACTGGAATAATTACAACCACGTATTAAATGTAAACCGAGTATTGTCATTCAAAAAGTGTTTGATGATGTCTCGTAGTAGAAATTGAATTATCTTCAACATGAGTCCAGTTTGATCAAACATCTGCTGTATTTTAACACGACTCAGTTAACAAGGTGTTTTAATTAATGGTTATCTTACAAGGAACTGAAAACACCGTTACACCACAAACCAACATTACGTGTTATAATAAGCATGTTAGAAATCCGAGACACTCTGTTATGTATTATATTAACTTTACAGAATATATCTTTAATAATAAACAGTAATCTTAGTACTGGAGAGTCGCCAAACAAACATTAAACATTTATTAGCTTATTCCGCCTTCTATCTGTTGGAAAGTTTTAAATCGATAGCTCACATTCAGAAGTTATCCAATCAGTCTCTAGAGTACATATTACATAAATAAATAACAGCGACTGAACAAACTGGTTACACTTCAGTTCCCCTAGAATAACACTTCACTTTTTTACTATTAATTGGACGGTTTGTGTCACCATTTGTGTATTCTACATCAGCAGTATTTTTAATTTGTGGTATCACGTTTTGCACTCACCACAGTAACAGTAAACTTACATTTGAATAAATATACTCATTCATGCGTTTACAGATAGAGACCTACATAAAAAAATATGTATATATATAAAGATAAAGGTGCATTATTTGAAACTTGTTTTTTCTCAATATTCGAGCATAAAGTTAATTTTTCATTAGGTTACTTCTGAAAAAAAAAAAAAAAAAAAAAAACGATGAGAAATGATGAAACGATAATAGACTGAGCAGTTCAACGTGAAAATATATATTCAATGAACGCTTGTTTTCCAAAAAACTTTCAGTACAAATATTGTTTCTGACACTTGAATTAAAATGTAATTGATTAAGTATTATAGATTTATAGAAGTATATCAAAAGTAATGGACGTACGAATTGTTTTATTCGATTTAGATCTCTTGGAATCAGTAGTCGCAGACCAATGATCCTGATGAAGACCACTATTGTATATATCAGCACAGTTAACTTGAAACATAACACGAAGAACAACATATGAATTATTTAAAAGTCACTGTTCACTTGAATTTGAATGAGTTACTGTCGTTATTAATTTAAAACACTGTTTGATTACCAGTACAAAACGAGGCCAAAAATTTTCAGAGAACTCAGTAGTATCTCTCGTGTATTCTCTACACGACATAATTTCATCAAGCATTATTTCACTGAGAACGAAAAAAACGACATCAAGTACAACGCCTTCGAAGACGACAACAACAACTTCATCAAATATGACGTCTGTGAAGTATATATCACTCATGATTTTCATCCTGTTTGACTCCACGGCTGCCTCAGAAGTTTGTCCAGCTTCTGGCAACGTTGAAACCAATTTGCATGAATCACCATTATTTCGAGATGTAAAACCCACATCACAAAGTTTAAAACAAATGACAACATCAGGAAGATTACAGTGCGCAGTAAATTGCTATCATCGTCGTGGCTGCCGAAGTATTTTCTATTCGTCCACTGACAACAATTGTTTGTTATACGGTGAAGATGTTTTTCGTTCGACGTTTGAAAATTATTCGGGAATGAGACGTTTCGGTAAATTATTATCTTTCTTTCATAACATTTCTCAGTTGTGTTTGTCTTCTTCCTAATTTGTTTCTTCTTCTTCTTCTTCTTCTTCTTCTTCTTCTTATTATTATTATTATTATTATTATTAGTAGTAGTAGTAGTAGTAGTAGTAGTAGTAGTAGTAGTAGTAGTAGTAGTAGGATTATGTGTTCGCATTTTACAGATAAATATTTACTCAGAATACAGTGAATTGATTTTACAGATGTTGAAAACGATGTACCTGCTGACTGTTACGAAGTCGTGAAAAAAGGAATTCAGACTGATGGGATTTATTTGGTACAACCACGTGACGGTGGAAAGCCAGTCAGTGTCTTCTGTGAGATTAGTAATGGAGGATGGCTGGTAAGTCAGGAATATCTTTATCTAGACAAAAACCGACTTAGAAACACATCTGCAGACATATAAGCCTGCTCGTATGATAACCCTATCAGGTAAGAGTTTGTGTACCGTAAGTTAAATTGTGAATCATTTATCTTTTACGACATGCCATTTCTCCAGATTCGGAGATTTGTAGTCACAGTTTCTGCTTCTTAATTAACTGATCTGGGTACATCTTAGAGTCAAAATTCAGCAGATTATTATATTTGTTTCTTTTGTTTTCTTTCTTTGTTACTTTATGTATGTATGTATGTATGTATGTATGTATGTATGTATGTATGTATGTATGTGTGTATGTATGTGTGTGTGTATATATATATATTGTTTAATATTTCGCCATCATATGACGATTTGGACAAGGCTGCGCAATCTAAGTTCATACTCACCTGTTTCCTTATTTAATGAGGTTTTACAGAGAAGAACTGACGGATCGGAAGATTTCTACAGAACTTGGAATGAATACAAAGACGGTTTCGGAAATTTAAGCAATGAGTTCTGGCTGGGTATGTTTAAACCTGATTATCTTTTCGAGAGACTGGCCTGTTGATGCAAATTGATACTGAAATAGATAAATGCTTTTTAATGAAAATATAACTTATATTCGCAGTTTGTGTCACATTTGTTCCAACACAAGTATCGCTGTTCGTATTGATATTATCATCATCATCATCATCACACTGATGATGGTCATTATAAGCATTATCATAGTTATTATTATTATTATTATTATTATTATTATTAGGTAACACCAATATTCACAGACTGACTACTCAAGGACTTTATGAACTGAGGGTGGATTTAGAAGATTTTGAAGGGAACACGAGCTACGCCTCCTACAAGAATTTCTCTGTAGCGGGAGAAGAAAAGAATTTCCAGTTGTCTGTAGCCAATTATAGTGGAATTGCTGGTACATGTTTTCATAGTAATATTTCCTTTTTTTATCATTTACTTTGATAATATGTGATGTTAACTTTCGATTACTGTTTTTTCTTCTCTTTCTTCTTCTTCTTGTTTTTTTCGTCAGATTCATTTTTTTGTTTCACCTTCTCCTTCTTCTTATTATTGACATTATTATTATTATCCATTGTTCTTGTTTTTGGTTTTGCTGTTGTAATAATATTAGCAGGAGTAATAGTGATGATGCATTTATTCTGGTTGTTATTATAAGACAGACTATTTTATTTAAGTTTGCATTCTGGATAGATAGACAGATAAACACAAAAGTGGTGAGACAGTTAACTCCTTAATAACTTATTAAAAGAAATATGCTTTTATTTTAGTGCTCACATATTCAGTAGAAATGTATATATATATATATATATATATATATTATTGTTATTATTATTATTATTATTATGTAGAGAGAGTAGTTGTTATTTTGTTAGATTATTGTAGTGCCTAAATAACATGTAGATAATAAAATGTGTTTTAATCACTATTTTTCAGGTGATGGTCTCTCATATCAAAATGGCCGTTATTTCACTACAAAAGACAAAGATCTGGACATGGCATACTTGAACTGTGCCATAGAGTATCAAGGAGCTTGGTGGTACAACAATTGTATTCGGTCCAATCTAAATGGAATGTATACATATGTAACGACGGCTAATCAGACTTCAGTTTGGTGGTATCCATGGACAAATCAATGGTTTCAACCACTAAAAGGAGCAGTTATGAAAATAAGACCATCTAAGATCGTGCCATAGTCCGGATTAATTACAAAATATGTGGACCGATACATGTGAGAGATCTGTGTCAGAAAACTAATCGTAAAGACGTAGAAAAATAACGATCACAGTGGTGTTGACTCGCTTTCACTCAGCTTTGAATTTTAATTAATAAATCTTTATGCTCTGATTCATTTGTTTTATTTACTATTTTATTTTTTTTATCAAAGCAGAGGACTCAGTGTTACGAAAATCAGTCTCTAAAGATGCTAATTTTCTCTAGCAAAGTGTGGATATCACGTGATCAAACATGTCGTAAGGTGAAGGAATGAAATTGTTGAATTAGAACAATCTGTACGTGCCTGTTTACCTTTATCCTAAACAATACAACATCAATACTTACTAAAATAACTGGAATAATTACAACCACGTATTAAATGTAAACCGAGTATTGTCATTCAAAAAGTGTTTGATGATGTCTCGTAGTAGAAATTGAATTATCTTCAACATGAGTCCAGTTTGATCAAACATCTGCTGTATTTTAACACGACTCAGTTAACAAGGTGTTTTAATTAATGGTTATCTTACAAGGAACTGAAAACACCGTTACACCACAAACCAACATTACGTGTTATAATAAGCATGTTAGAAATCCGCGACACTCTGTTATGTATTATATTAACTTTACAGAATATATCTTTAATAATAAACAGTAATCTTAGTACTGGAGAGTCGCCAAACAAACATTAAACATTTATTAGCTTATTCCGCCTTCTATCTGTTGGAAAGTTTTAAATCGATAGCTCACATTCAGAAGTTATCCAATCAGTCTCTAGAGTACATATTACATAAATAAATCACAGCGACTGAACAAACTGGTTACACCTCAGTTCACCTAGAATAACACTTCACTTTTTTACTATTAATTGGACGGTTTGTGTCACCATTTGTGTATTCTACATCAGCAGTATTTTTAATTTGTGGTATCAAGTTTTGCAGTGACAACAGTAACAGTAAACTTACACTTGAATAAATGTACTCATTCATGCGTTGACAGATACATACCTACATAAAAATAAAAATAAATGTGTCTACATACAAACTTGTTTTCTCTTGATATTCGAGCATAAAGTAAATTTTTCATTAGGTTACTTCTGAAACAAAAGTAAATAAAACGATAATAGACTGAGCAGTACAACGAGAAAATATATATTCAATGAACGCTTGTTTTCCAAAAAACTTTCAGTACAAATATTGTTTCTGACACTTGAATTAAAATGTAATTGATTAAGTATTATAGATTTATAGAAGTATATCAAAAGTAATGGAAGTACGAATTCTTTTATTCGATTTAGATCTCTTGGAATCAGTAGTCGCAGACCAATGATCCTGATGAAGAGCACTATTGTATATATCAGCACAGTTCACGTGAAACATAACACGAACAACAACATATGAATTATTTAAAAGTCACTGTTCACTTGAATTTGAATGAGTTACTGTCATTATGAATTTAAAACACTGTTTGATTACCAGTACAAACCGTGGCCAGAAATTTTCAGAGAACTCAGTAGTATCTCTCGTGTATTCTCTACACGACATAATTTCATCAAGCATTATTTCACTGAGAACGAAAAAAACGACATCAAGTACAACGCCTTCGAAGACGACAACAACAACTTCATCAAATATGACGTCTGTGAAGTATATATCACTCATGATTTTCATCCTGTTTGACTCCACGGCTGCCTCAGAAGTTTGTCCAGCTTCTGGCAACGTTGAAACCAGTTTGCATGAATCACCATTATTTCGAGATGTAAAACCCACATCACAAAGTTTAAAACAAATGACAACCTCAGGAAGGTTACAGTGCGCAGTAAATTGCTATCATCGTCGTGGCTGCCGAAGTATTTTCTATTCGTCCACTGACAACAATTGTTTGTTATACGGTGAAGATGTTTTTCGTTCGACGTTTGAAAATTATTCGGGAATGAGACGTTTCGGTAAATTATTATCTTTCTTTCATAACATTTCTCAGTTGTGTTTGTCTTCTTCCTAATTTGTTTCTTCTTCTTCTTCTTCTTCTTCTTCTTCTTCTTCTTATTATTATTATTATTATTATTATTAGTAGTAGTAGTAGTAGTAGTAGTAGTAGTAGTAGTAGTAGTAGTAGTAGGATTATGTGTTCGCATTTTACAGATAAATATTTACTCAGAATACAGTGAATTGATTTTACAGATGTTGAAAACGATGTACCTGCTGACTGTTACGAAGTCGTGAAAAAAGGAATTCAGACTGATGGGATTTATTTGGTACAACCACGTGACGGTGGAAAGCCAGTCAGTGTCTTCTGTGAGATTAGTAATGGAGGATGGCTGGTAAGTCAGGAATATCTTTATCTAGACAAAAACCGACTTAGAAACACATCTGCAGACATATAAGCCTGCTCGTATGATAACCCTATCAGGTAAGAGTTTGTGTACCGTAAGTTAAATTGTGAATCATTTATCTTTTACGACATGCCATTTCTCCAGATTCGGAGATTTGTAGTCACAGTTTCTGCTTCTTAATTAACTGATCTGGGTACATCTTAGTCAAAATTCAGCAGATTATTATATTTGTTTCTTTTGTTTTCTTTCTTTGTTACTTTATGTATGTATGTATGTATGTATGTATGTATGTATGTATGTATGTATGTATGTATGTATGTGTGTATGTATGTGTGTGTGTATATATATATATTGTTTAATATTTCGCCATCATATGACGATTTGGACAAGGCTGCGCAATCTAAGTTCATACTCACCTGTTTCCTTATTTAATGAGGTTTTACAGAGAAGAACTGACGGATCGGAAGATTTCTACAGAACTTGGAATGAATACAAAGACGGTTTCGGAAATTTAAGCAATGAGTTCTGGCTGGGTATGTTTAAACCTGATTATCTTTTCGAGAGACTGGCCTGTTGATGCAAATTGATACTGAAATAGATAAATGTTTTTTTAATGAAAATATAACTTATATTCGCAGTTTGTGTCACATTTGTTCCAACACAAGTATCGCTGTTCGTATTGATATTATCATCATCATCATCATCACACTGATGATGGTCATTATAAGCATTATCATAGTTAGTTATTATTATTATTATTATTATTATTATTATTATTATTAGGTAACACCAATATTCACAGACTGACTACTCAAGGACTTTATGAACTGAGGGTGGATTTAGAAGATTTTGAAGGGAACACGAGGTACGCCTCCTACAAGAATTTCTCTGTAGCGGAAGAAGAAAAGAATTTCCAGTTGTCTGTAGCCAATTATAGTGGAATTGCTGGTACATGTTTTCATAGTAATATTTCCTTTTTTTATCATTTACTTTGATAATATGTGATGTTAACTTTCGATTACTGTTTTTTCTTCTCTTTCTTCTTCTTCTTGTTTTTTTCGTCAGATTCATTTTTTTGTTTCACCTTCTCCTTCTTCTTATTATTGACATTATTATTATTATCCATTGTTCTTGTTTTTGGTTTTGCTGTTGTAATAATATTAGCAGGAGTAATAGTGATGATGCATTTATTCTGGTTGTTATTATAAGACAGACTATTTTATTTAAGTTTGCATTCTGGATAGATAGACAGATAAACACAAAAGTGGTGAGACAGTTAACTCCTTAATAACTTATTAAAAGAAATATGCTTTTATTTTAGTGCTCACATATTCAGTAGAAATGTATATATATATATATATATATTATTATATTATTATTATTATTATTATTATTATTATGTAGAGAGAGTAGTTGTTATTTTGTTAGATTATTGTAGTGCCTAAATAACATGTAGATAATAAAATGTGTTTTAATCACTATTTTTCAGGTGATGGTCTCTCATATCAAAATGGCCGTTATTTCACTACAAAAGACAAAGATCTGGACATGGCATACTTGAACTGTGCCATAGAGTATCAAGGAGCTTGGTGGTACAACAATTGTATTCGGTCCAATCTAAATGGAATGTATACATATGTAACGACGGCTAATCAGACTTCAGTTTGGTGGTATCCATGGACAAATCAATGGTTTCAACCACTAAAAGGAGCAGTTATGAAAATAAGACCATCTAAGATCGTGCCATAGTCCGGATTAATTACAAAATATGTGGACCGATACATGTGAGAGATCTGTGTCAGAAAACTAATCGTAAAGACGTAGAAAAATAACGATCACAGTGGTGTTGACTCGCTTTCACTCAGCTTTGAATTTTAATTAATAAATCTTTATGCTCTGATTCATTTGTTTTATTTACTTATTTATTCTATTATCAAAGCAGAGGACTCAGTGTTTCGAAAATCAGTCTCTAAAGATGCTCATTTTCTCTAGCAAAGTGTGGATATCACGTGATCTAACGTCGTAAAGTAAAGGAATGAAACTGTTCAGTTAGAACAATCTGTACGTGCCTGTTTACCTTTATCCTAAAGAATACAACATTAATACTTACTAAAGTAACTGAAATAATTACAACCATTTATTAAATGTAAACCGAGAATTGTCATTCAAAACGTGTTTAATGACGCCTCCTATTAAAAACTGAATTATCTTCAACATGGGTCCAGTTTGATCAAATATCTGCTGTATTTTAACACGACTCAGTTAACAAGGTGTTTTAATTAATGGTTCTCTGACAAGGAATTTATAAAATGTATAAACCAGTTCTATATATGCGCTAGATAAATAAACACAAAACAAATTATGGTACATTTACAATTCAATTACGAGAAAGTGAATAATTAACGATACTACAAATTATCATAAAATATATTTGAATATCTCGTGTGAGAAAGTGAATTAACATCAGCCGGGGAACCAATATAAAAATAAGATTCTCCTCGAAGGGGAGATTTAACAAATTAAACTTCACAATTGTTACTGAGACAGTTTAGTTAGACATTACACCGTCTCAGAATAATAAAACAACAGGTTACCACATTCTTCCATGACGAAACAAACGTATATCCATCGGCAGATCACTTTGCTTCCAGACATAGATGAAAGCCTTTTATATGAACTCGATTAATAAAATGAACTGATTACGGAATGGAAAACACAATTACACCACAAAGCAACCTCACGTTTTATAATAAGCATCTTAGAAATCCGCGACACTGTGTTATGTATTATATTAACTTTACAGAATCTATCTTTAATAATAAACAGCAATCTTAGTACTGGAGAGTCGCCAAACAAACATTGAACATTTATTAGTTGATTGCACCTTTTATCTGTTAGAAAGTTATAAATCGATAGCGCACATTGAGAAGACATCGAATCAGTCTCTAGTGTAGAAATTACATAAATAAATAACAGCGACCGAACAAACTGGTTACACGTCAGTTCCCCTAGAATAACTCTTCACTTTTTTACTTTTAATTGGACGGTTTGTGTCAACATTTCTATACTCTACATCAGCAGTATTTTTAATTTGTGGTATCACGTTTTCCACTGACAACAGTAACAGTAAACTTACACTTGAATAAATATACTCATTCATGCGTTTATAGATACAGACCTACAGAAAAAATATGTATACATGCAAAGATAATATTTCAAACTTGCTTTCTCTTGATATTCGAGCATAAAGTGAATTTTTCATTAGGTTACTTCTGAAATTTTTTTTTAATAAAACGATAAGAAATATTGAATATCGATGTATTATTTCGTAATAGACTGAGTAATACGACGGTAAAATATATATTCAATGAATGCTTCTTTTCCCAAACTTTCAGTTTAAATATTGTTTCTGTCACTTGAATTAAAATGTAATTCATTAAGTGTTATAGATTTATAGAAGTATATCAAAACTAATGGACGTACGAATTGTTTTATTCGATTTAGATCTCTTGGAATCAGTAGTCGCAGACCAATGATCCTGATGAAGAGGATTATTGTATATATCAGCACAATTCCCGTTAAACATAACACGAACAACAACATATGTATTATTTAAAAGTCACTGTTCACTAGAATTCCAATGAGTTACTCTAAATACAGTATTTGCTGTCATTATTAATTTAAAACATTGTTTGATTACTAGAAATTGAGGCTAGAAATTGTCATTGAACGCAGTACTGTCTCTCGTGTATTCTCTACAGGGCATAATTTCATCAAGCATTATTTTACTGAGGACGAAAACAAGGACAGCAAGTGTAACGCCTTCGAAGACGACAACAACATCTTCATCAAATATGACGTCTGTGAAGTATATATCACTTATGATTTTCATCCTGTTTGACTCCAAGACTGCTTCAGAAGTTTGTTCAACAACTGGTAACGTTCAAACCAATTTTCAGGAATCGTCTCTGTTTCGAGATATAAAACCTAAATCACAAAGTTTAAAACAAATGACAACGTCAGGAAGATTACAGTGCGCAGTAAATTGCTATCATCGTCCTGGCTGCCGAAGTATGTTCTATTCGACCACTAACAACGATTGTTTGTTATACGGTGACGATGTTTTTCATTCAGCCTCAGAAAATTATACAGGAATGCGACGATTCGGTAAATTATTCAAATATATTTGTCTCTTTTTTTAATTTTCTTCTTCTTCGTCTTCTTCTTCTTCTTCTTCTTCTTCTTCTACATTTTCTTCCTCTTCTTCTTCTTACGTGTTCGCATTTTAGATATAAATGTTTACCGAGAATCAACTGAATTCAGTTTACAGATGTTGAAAACAATTATTATTATTATTATTATTATTATTATTATTATTATTATTATTATTATTATTATTATTATTATTATTGTGTTTTAGATTAAAATAATTAGATTCAAAGATTTACTCAGAATACACTGAATTCACTTTACAGATGTTGAAAACGATGTACCTGCAGACTGTTACGATGTCGTGAAGAAAGGAATTCAGACTGACGGTGTTTATTTGGTACAACCACGTGACGGCGGGCAGCCAATCAGTGTCTATTGTGAAATTAGTAATGGAGGATGGTTGGTAAGTGAGAAGTATTGTTACGCACAAAAATTATTAGAATCTTGATAATAATGTTTCCTGACACACAGATTTAAAGACAGAGAAAGATAATTAATCTATAAAATAAGGGTTTACGTAGATATAGAATATAAATTTTTTAACCTGAGACTCTTAATTAGGTTCGACTAGATTATAATCACAGCTTATATTGTCTTATAGTTTAGTCTTTCTTCAATACTGATTCAGGTATTTCAGAGAAGGACTGACGGATCGGAAGATTTCTACAGAACTTGGAATGAATACAAAGACGGTTTCGGAAATTTGAACAATGAGTTCTGGCTGGGTATGTTTAAACCTGATTATCTTTTCAAAAGACTGGCCGGTTGATGCAAATGGATACTGAAATAGACAAATGTTTTTAATGAAAATATAACTTATATTCGTATTTTGTGTCACATTTCTTCCAACATAAGTATCGTTGTTCGTGTTGGTATCATCATCATCATCATGACACTGATGATGAACATTAGAAGCATCATCAAAGTTATTATTATTATTCTTATTATTATTAGGTAACACGAATATTCACAGAAAGATTAGTGAATGCTCTTGTCAGTTTTGAAGACGAAACATTCTTTTAATATTTATTTTGTGTCATTATGAAGTGAACATTCTATTAGAAACATATATTATTATTTTTATTATTATTTTTGTTATTATTATTATTATTATTATTATTATTATTATTATTATTATTATTATTATTATTATTATTATTATTTTTAGGCAATACCAATATTCACAGACTGACTACTCAAGGACTTTATGAACTGAGGGTAGATTTAGAAGATTTTGTAGGGAGTAGGGACCTACGCCTCCTACAAGAATTTCTCGATAGCAGGAGAAGACAAGAATTTCCAGTTGTCTATAGCCAATTACAGTGGAACTGCTGGTACTGTGATTTGTAATTACATCAGTTTTTGGTATGATTTAATGTGATAACATTTGATATTAATTTTCTTTTACTAAATTTCCTTGTTCCTTTTCTCATCTATTTCCTTTTTTTTCTTCTTTTTTTTTTTCTTTCGGTTATTATTATAATTGTTATTTTCATTATCATCATCATCTTTATTATTAGTAGTAGTAATAGTAGTAGTAGTATTGCCGTTATTGTTATGATCATCATGATGATCATTATTTTTGTATTATTTTGATTATGATTATTATCATTAATATTATTATTAAAATCATTATGATCATACTTTTTGTTATCCCGATCTTCATCTCATCACTGTCAAAGATTTTAACATTGTAAATAAAATCTTTCTTTATTATTATTATCATCATCATCATCATTATTTATTTATTTATTTATTGATTTATTGATTTATTTATTTATTGCTTTTGTTTTGAAGTTTTTTTTTTTTTTTTTTTTTTTTTTTTTTTTTTTTAGGTGATGGTCTTGAGTGGCACAACGGTTGTTACTTCAGTACAAAAGACAAAGACGTAGACAAATCGTCTTCGGACTGTGCTAAAGAACACAGAGGCGCGTGGTGGTACAGATTCTGCCTCCATTCCAATTTGAATGGCATCTACAGAAACGCGAACAAGACTGATCCAAGTGCTGTTTGGTGGTCTGTATGGAGAAATAACTGGGATTACGCTCTTAAAAGAACAGTTATGAAAATAAGACCATCTAAATTTGTGCCGTAGTTAAAACAGACACAAAATACGTGGACACACAGAGACCTGTGAAGTCTGTGAAATACTGATCATTGTGGTGTTCATCGCGGTTTTTTTTATCTGTTCTACTTTTTTGTCTTTAGAAAATTAATAAATGTTTATGCTGTGATTTGCTTATTTTATTTTCTATTTTTTGCGTGACTGTTATTATTTTTTCGTTTTTGGCTGTGTGTTTACCTGTAAGAAAAATAATAAATATATATTTCAGATATTTCAATTTTTTATGCTGTAACTCACCCACAAAGGACGAACGAAGTTGCTTTGTGATCATAATGATGATGATGATGTTGCTAATAATAATAATAATAATAATTGTAATAATTATAATAACAACAACAACGACGACAACAACTAGACGCGAGTACACAGATAAACTCTTACAGATAAAGTGTTTGTAAGATAACAGTTTATATACATCTAGGATTGTATCGTTCTGTTTTGTCGTGCTACCATTATCAGCACTGTCTACCTTACAGAGAGAGATTTAATTCATGTGAGACCAATACAGGTAGTGACACAATATCACTTTAATCTACGATTATGTTCCTTTATTTATCTACAAAAAAAAAAAAAAAAAAAAAAAAAAAAATTATTGCGCTGAAATATAACACATACCACAACACTTGAATTATTTATAAAGGTAACTATTCACATGTGATTCCATGCGTTGCTGTAAATGCCATATTACATTTTCAGTCAGTATTAATTTAAAACAATTCTTTTATCTGTACTAAATAGGACTAAAAATACTTAACCTAAAAAGTACAGCAATTTTTTTGTAAATCCTGGATATCATGTGACTAAAAAGAATAAAAAATTAATTAAAAAACTGTTCGATGTTCGATTTACTAATCTGTTAAACAAAATTTGTAATGTTTAAGAGCTTTATTGCGATTCAGTAGATGTAAATCAAATATATTATCATTATTGAAATTAAAGTTAAATATTTAATGTATAACAGTAAGGCTTGTGTGTTATCTATTACATTTATTTTGCAGCATCAAATTTCATGCACCATTGGAAATTTCTCTTTTTAACTGGAGTGTAGTCCAACATCAAAACATTTATTCTCTAATGTATCTGGGTTTCTATTAGAAAGTTGTTAATAAATAACTCGCTTTCAGACCGTATCGACTTAATCCCTGGAGCACAAATTATATAGATAAATAATAACAATAGATGCAAAGAAATTACACGTTGAGTTGTTCTCAAAAACACTTCACTTCTTCGAGTTTAATTCGATCGGAGGTTGTCTAGATTATATTTAATGTGAACCGAAGAACAAAACCGAATATTCTTTGTCTGAAGACCATCTTAGTCATAATGTTTAAGTCAGCGACTGCTTCAGAGTTCTGTTCAGTTTCTTGCAAATTAAAACCATTATTTTGTGAATTTCATGACAGAAACACTGTAATAAATCTGTCATAGGAAAATAGATTTTCGAAGGAAATCTGAGGGTTGAACACATTTTTGATACCTTCCTGATTTTCTGCATATTTCCTATTTCTTTAGAAACATCGTTTCTGTCGAAAAATCTTTACGCTAAAGTGTTTTTAATTATTTTATGTTTTTCTGAAATTGTTCATATCAATAATAATTTGATGCATGTGTTTGTTCTAAACAGAGGATAAACGTATTTCCCCCTCTCTCTCTCTCTCTCTCTCTCTCTCTCTCTCTCTCTCTCTCTCTCTCTCTCTCTCTCTCTCTCTCTCTCTCTCTCTCTCTCTCTCTCTCTCATGTGAATATAAGAACTAATTTTCATAATGCACAAACGATCATTAATCTTTGTACATAGAACACACAAAACTTATCAAATCTTCTGACCATTTCTGAAGCACATGAAGAAATCACGTTATAAAATGTGGCGGAAGATAATAGCGCCATATTGTGCATTAACAATAACGTATCAACACTTTTATCTTAGTCCCAAACAAAGACAATATAACTAACCATTAAAATGACTTTGAAATAATTGTCATCTAATACTTAAATAAAACCTGTAAGGATCAAGAAGAACCAATTATTAAAGACAAATATTCTCAGCTGCATTTTTAGAGAAAAGTGGGTGACATCAGTGAAAAATCACTGCATTTGAAAATGTCATCGAATTATTATCGAAATTGATTTGAATATTCCTTCTTAAACAACAAGAGTGCACGTCACATAACAAATTTATTGACTTCATCGATTTTCAAACAACATTAAATATTCTCTTTGTCCTTCATTTTCTATAAATATTCTTTAACAATTTATTATCCATTGATTCTTTTAGAAAGTTGCAAATCGAAAGCTATCTTTAATTGAAAAAGCCTCGTTAATCTTATATCAATGACACAGCCTAGTTCTATTCTTTTTTATAATGAATTACTTTTGATACGTTTAATTAGGTGTAAATAAAAACAAAAGAAACGAGTAATAAGTTATTTAACTCTTTACTTTTGTCTGAAATGCCCGGATTATCGTTTGAATACTACGTGAATTCGACATCAGATAAACATTAACTCTTTTAACAATAAAACGTTCTTGTGTTTAATTCAATGCGTAATTAAAACTTAATAGCGAACGCTGAATGGTATTAATTTTCTTCATCGATTAAAGTATATGTACAAATCAATATTGAACACAGTGGCAGGTCTTATTTATTCCGCACTTGACAAGAACGTCATCACTCTGACTTCTTCGAGGGTAATGAGAACAACGTCAAATATGATTTCTCTGAAGAACATCTCAGTCATTTTCATCCTGTTAAATACCACGACTGCCACTGATGTCTGTCCAGCTTCTGGTTCAGTAGAAACTGTCCTTCGCGAATCACCATTATTTCAGAACGTGAAACCCAAGATCCCAGGCACACTAGAAATGACAACTTCAACACGATCAGAGTGTGCATTACAATGTCATCGTATTTCTGACTGTCGAAATATGTTCTATTCAATCACTGACAACGTTTGTTTGTTGTACGGTGGTGAAGTTAATTTTCTGACATTTAAAAAATATCCCGGCATGCAACGTTTCGGTAAGTTATTGAGACAGAAATAAGTATTTCTGTCGTCTCCTTTATCGATTGTATTTATCTTTTTCTTCTTCTTCTTCTTCTTCTTCTTCTTCTTCTTCTTCTTCTTCTTCTTCTTCTTCTTCTTATTATTATTATTATTATTATTATTATTATTACTATTATTATATTTGCGTTTTAGAAAAATATATTTGCACACAGTCGACTCAGGATTTACTGAGAATACAATGAATTGATTTTACAGATGTTGAAAACGACGTACCTGCTGACTGTTACGATGTCGTGAAGAAAGGAATTCAGGCTGACGGTCTTTATATGGTAAAACCACGTGATAACGGACAGCCAATCAGTGTCTATTGTGAAATTAGTAATGGAGGATGGCTGGTAAGTTAAAACGGTTTGATTTATCCATCTATCTATAATATATATGTATATATATATATATATATATATATATATATATATATATATATATGTATGTGTGTATGTATGTATGTATGTACGTATATGTATGTGTGTATGTATGTATGCAGTCTACTGTGAAATTAAAAATGGAATACACATTTTTCATAGGTTCACGGTATCGTTGCGGGCAGGCGGGCGTTTCACGATTAAATCATGGATTAGCAAATTTAAATTCATGCAATAGTTTATTACAGTGATGGTATAATACTACCAACATTATACGTAATATACGATGTACAGCTTGACTTGTTTATTAATTAATTCACAAAAACACTTTGCTAATAAACAGAAGGAAATAAACGCAGTTAAATATCCTTCTGTCTTTGGGTAAGGTGAATAAAATGCAGAATCAGCAACGTAGCAACTATTTAAAGATAGAATTGGTCACGTGAGAATGAAAAGAATTATGTTAATGAGACATTCTAAGTTATCTATATATATATATATATATATATAGAGAGAGAGAGAGAGAGAGAGAGAGAGAGAGAGAGAGAGAGAGAGAGAGAGAGAGAGAGAGAGAGAGAGAGAGAGAGAGAGAGAGAGAGAGAGAGAGAGAGAGAGAGAGATTTAACAAACACAGATTATATAATATAATTACCGCACCAAAACAACTGATATAAGTATCCTACCAAATATCACTGCCTGATTGTTTATAAGATGCAGGACAAAAGCCTCGTTAATCTTATATCAGTGACGCAGCCTAGTTGTATTCTTTTTATAATGAATTACGTTTATACAAAAGAAACGAGTAATTAGTTGTTTAACTATTTACTTTTGTCTGAACTGCACGCATCATCGTTTGAATACTCCGTGAATTCGACATCAGATAAACATTAGCTCTTTTAACAATAAAACGTTCCTGTGTTTAATTAAATGCGTAATTAAAACTTAATAGCGAATGCTGAATCGTATTAATTTTCTTCAACGATTAAAGTATATGTACAAATCAATATCGAACACAGTGGCAGGTCCTATTTATTCCGCACATGACAAGAACATCATCACTCTGACTTCTTCGAAGGTAATGAGAACAACGTCAAATATTATTGACCTCCGTGAAGATGAAAGAGAATCACGGGATATGTCTGGTGAAGTCATGTTTTGTTCGGCCAGGTCTCCGGTTTTTTTGTTGCTCGCATAAATTATGTTCCGGCGGACGTCAACGAAATTTCCCGAATCAAAATGCCGAATAGCAGTAACGGTTTTACAAAGCTTAAATTTGTATTTATTTTTTTAAACCAAAACTGAACGCTGATTAACTTAACAAAAAATTTAACAATGACCTTTAAAGGATTTTTTTGTCGCGTATTTTGTTCTAAAAGGTTTTAGCGATGGTCAAAAGCATATTTTAATTATTTATTCTCAACGGCATGTATGGGAAGGTTATTGGCAAATCATACTTACTACTAACTTTTTTCTTTCTTTTTTACGTATTATCTTCTTGTTTTGTATTTTCCCTGTTCCATAAATAGAGAGCAAACACTCTTGAGATTATGTAAACATAAAAAATGTATTAGTTTAATAAGATTATCTGTAATTAGTACGTAGAAAACAAATGCATCCATCATTAATCATTTGCAGAAAATTATATTAATCTTTTATTTTTTCAATCTGTCTATCTACCTCGTTCCCCACCTCCCTATCAATGTACCTTTCTGTCTATTTCCTTTTCTTTTCTTTTCTTTTAGTCATTTTATGTATTTCGTATTTGTGAATATATTTCTATTTCTAGATTTTTCAGCGAAGAACTGACGGATTGGAAGATTTCTACAGAACTTGGAATGACTATAAAGACGGCTTCGGAAATTTAAACAATGCGTTCTGGCTTGGTATGTTTAAACTATGTTACTTATTTGATACACTGAAAAGACATAATGGAGAGACAAATATTTGTTGTCTCACAAAAATCTTCGTCTACTTCTTCTTCTTCTTCTTCTTCTTCTTCTTATTATTATTATTATTCTTATTATTAGGCAACACCAATATTCACAGACTGACTACTCAAGGAGTTTATGAACTGAGGATAGATTTAGAAGATTTAGACGGGAACGTGACCTACGCCTCCTACAAGAATTTCTCGATAGCAGGAGAAGACAAGAATTTCCAGTTGTCTATAGACGGCTACAGCGGAACAGCTGGTAATTAGAATTACACTTACATTACATTTCCGTTTTACTTTGATAATATTTGATGTTGGCTTTCTTTTAGTTTGCTTTCGAAATCGAAGATGTTAAAGTTTTCGATAGATATGCAGTTTTATTAGTCATGTACGCATTAAACAAATATATTCCTGTTTTAACCATGTTATATATAGATAGGCTGATACGTGCTTTAGGGCAGCAAATAAGATGTGTGTTTGTGTGTGTGTGTTTCTAAAGAGAGAGGGAGAAAGAGAGAGTTATATATCACTGTCTCTCTCTTTGAATATGTAGATGTATGTACATACACACACGCATACATACATACATTCATATATATATATATGTATGTATGTATGTATGTATGTATGTATGTATGTATGTATGTATTAACACTGCATTTTAGGTGATAGTCTCGAAATACATAGCGGTTGTAACTTCAGTGCAAAAGACAAAGACGTGGCTGGGGAATCTATCAACTGTGCTGAAAAATTTAAAGGTGGCTGGTGGTACAGATATTGGACATATTGCAATTTAAATGGTGTGTATGATACATATAAGGTTGATGAAACGTTGGTTTGGTGGCATCCATGCAAATTTTCCACTCCACTTTCTAGAAGACATTTAAAGAAAAGAACTGTCATGAAAATAAGACCATCTAAGATTGTGCTGTAGTTTGAAGATAACAGATCGGATACAAAAAATCATCAATCTGGAATCTTGCCTAAATTTGGCAGTCGCGTTTTGTTTTTTTGTTTTTTTATGTATGTTGTTAATATCCACGTTGGACTGTTAATGTTGATATATTGTAATATGACAATAAATAAATATAAATATAAGATACTATTAGAATGTGTCATGTATTAGAAGTAAGAAAGATGTTATTCAATATGAAAAGGACGACTTTTGCATCGTTGTAATATTTTATTTATATCAACACACCAAAAAATGTGACTGAAATGAAACATGATCTGTCTCATTTGATTACAAATATTTCTCAAATAGCACGCAGGACTTCTCGTAATTTAGCTACAAATGTATTTTAAATATAATATTTATACATAATACTGAAATGTTTTGGGTTTTATTTGTTCATTTTTTGTTTTGTTTGGTTCTCAAGTGTATATATATTTTTTTTATTTATTGATTACAATTCTGTTATTTTAAATATTATATTTATTATTATTATTATTATTATTATTATTATTATTATTATTATTATTATTATTTGTCCACATCTTTTGTTCCAATTGTATCAGTAATAATTCTAACTGTTTTAATAGTGTTACTGGAACTTTCAAAAACGAGGAGCACATTTGTGGTGATCACCGGCTAATAAATCAGAGTGTCGTAACATTATCATACGAAAGAAAAATGTAGCTCATCGGACAAAGTTTTGACATTTTATGAGTCATTTTTGTATCTTAACAACAAGTCCATTTAAAAAAAAAAATAAAGAAAATAAAAACTGTAGCAAAATATTCAGACCAACCTCTCCCAGCGAAGCCCAGAATTAAGCTGCAAGATTACCAAGTCAGTAATAAAACTAACTCGTAGTCCACTGAACATTGCACAATGTGTGTAAAGAACTCTACAATGCGTGGTGTAAAAAAAAAAAAAAAACGTCATCACTTGGCGTAAGGGACCATGCACATTCTGCTGCACCCATCACTGCTGAGACAACACTTGGAAGCTCCGAAGCAGTCGTAGTCCGACTTGCAGAAACCGAAGCAGAAGAGAGAGTCGTAGTTGTAGTTGTTCGTTTGACTGAGGGGTCCGTAAGGACAAGTGCCGGACTTCCCGTGAATTTGCTGCAGAGGGCTGACGCACCGTTTCCCGCAGCGAGACTTGCAGCATTTCAGACTGCCCGTGCAGTCCGTGTCTTGAGCGCACTGGTTGCCGAAAGCGTGACAGTAACCGTAGCCGTCGTCGATCGGGCACGTGCCAGATTTGACCGGAACGACGAGAGCCGTGCAGTGAAATCCGCACCCGGTGCTGCAGCATTTCTGACCCACGGGGCACGCGGCGTCGCTCGCGCACGTGGACGTGCACGTGCCGTGGTAGCCGTACCGAGCGGTCGGGCACGTTCCTGGTCTGACGGTTGCTGCCGTCGTCGCTGGCGCTACGGTTGTCGTGACGGCTGTTGACTGGGGCAGGACGCACGCCATCCCGCACCCGTTGAAGCAGCACTTGGTATCGCCCAGGCAGTTGGAATCGCCCGCGCAGAAGTTGAAGCAGACGCCGAAACCGGAATTCGTGGGACACGTTCCTGGCTTGTTGTCTTTAAATATAAATAGATAAATAAATAAATAAATAAATAAATAAATAAATAAAATGTGAAAATGAAACAGAATAAAACTTAAATAATAATAATAATAATAATAATAATAATAATAATAATAATAATAATAAGAAAATTAATTAATTAATTAAAATAATAATAAGAAGAAAAAACAATGTCTGCTTACTTATAGGAGGCGTAGTTCCGGTAGCACAGCATCTGCCTTCCACTGCGCCTGCGCTGACGTAACATCCCAGATTACTAGGGCAGTTACCTCCATCAATCTGGCAAGTGCGTTCTAGTCCAAATTCAGTAATCAGCGGATTACCAACCGCGCAAAGATTTGTTGGTTGTGTCGTAGTTGCTGTAAAAAAAAAAAAAAAAAGACATACAGCGATCCACGATTTTGTACAATTAGTTTCAATTAATAATAGTCATCATTTTCATACCTACGAAGAACATTGCTCAGATCACCGTGATTTCGATAAAGTATAAATACAGCAGTTGTTAATTAAAACAATGCTTCACAACAGCTTGCTCTGATTAGGACGTTAAGTTTTTTTCCTATTCCTATTAAAACAAAGAAAGAAAGAACGAAGAAAGAAAAAAAAAGAAAGAAAGGAAAGAAGAAGATAAAGAATGAATGAATAAAAGGGAAAAAAAAAGAGATCCTTATAAAAATCTATTTGCAATTACTGTCGTTGGAAAAATAACAAAAAAGAAAGAATAATAAGGCTTATATAATATGAAAACGAATGTAGATAAACACGCACAAACACCCGCATGGACACACAACCCCACACACACATACATATACACTGGCTAGAAGAAAGAATTCAAGGGGAAAACAAAAACAATAAAGGAAATGAGAAGAAGAAGAATGATGATGATGATAAAATAAAATTTAAAAAATAGTAATAACAAGAATAATAATAATAATAATAATAATAGTATGAAGAAGAAGAAGAAGAAGAAGAAGAAGAAGAAGAAGAAGAAGAACTAACCTGGTTGTACGCAGACGGCAATGGCGACACAGTTAGGGGTACATAACTCCACCATTCTACACACAAGTCCTACAGCGCAGTTACTTCCAACGCAAAGATCAGGCCCAGCACTCGCTACAGCGATCACACAGAAAAACTGGAATATAGTAGTAATAATAATAATAATAATAACAATAATAATAATAATAATAATAATAACAATAATAATAATAACAACAATAATAATAATAATAACAATAATAATAATAATATTAATAATAAATAATAATAATAGTAATAATAATAATAATAATAATAAAAAATAATAGTAATAATAATAATGATGATGATGATGAAGATGATAATAATAATAATAACAATAGTAATAATAATGATATTGTTAATGATAATCATAATAATGATAATAATAATAATAATAATAATGATGATGATAATAATAATAATGACGATGATGGTGATGATGATGATGATGATGATGGTAATGATGATGATTATGATAATAACATCAGCAGCAGTAGTAGTAGTGGTAGTAGTAGTAGTAGTAGTAGTAGTGATAATACTAGTAGTATTAGTAGTAGTAGCAGTAATAGCAGCAGTTTGTAAAAATAACCGTGACATGTTCAAAGGAAGCCCAGGAATATGCTTGAAGAAGGAACTGTACAATTAAAGTTTTATTTCCAGCAATATAATATAAGTACAGAAATATAGCCACTAGATTTAGAGACAAAAACACAAGTAGCTGCCGCACAAAACTGTAATGAACTATGGTTAGCCATCACTTCTCCGGACTGAAAAATTAACACCTCGCTAATTCAGAAAACGAAGATCACAGACTGCATTAAACTGGTTAGGAGATGGAAGTAGATCTGGGAAAAAGAAAACATTAACAGGATACAAGATAACTGATGGACATCGCGTATGATGGCTAGGAAGTCATGCCAAGGGAAAACGACTTAGAGGAAGACTATGGAAATACATGAGTACTGGAAAGGAACGATCTCGCAGAACATAACGCAAAACAGAAAGATGTGGAAACAACATGCTGACACTTTACACAACAAAGTACGGCAGAATTTTGGATAACAGTAATAATAATAATAATAATAATAATAATAATAATAATAATAATAATAATAATAAATAATAATAATAATAATAATAATAATAATAATAATAATAATAACAATAAGACTAAGAATAATGATGATGATGATAATAATAATAACAATGACAATAATAATAAAAATAGTTTTATTAGTATTTGTAGCAGTATTAGTGGTATACTACTGGCAGAACATATAACTAACGTAGTATTATCAGTACAAGTAGTAATAACAATGGAAGTACAAGTGGTAGCGGCAACACTAGTAATAATAAAGCTGAAATTATAGAGATATACTAAGACTATCAGTAATAGTAATATAAAGAATATGTTTGGAGGGATACGGTGATATCATAATTAAATGACACGACAAAAAAAAAAAAAAATATAAAATAATAATCTGTACTATTCAAATGAACAGTAGTGTAAAGCTTGAGATATAATAAATTTTATAAAAAAATATACTGACCAGAAAAATTAATCGTATCATTTTTCTTGTGTACACGCGCAGTTTTCGTGGACTTCACTCTCCGGCGGAGGATCGAAAAATGGGAATGAAAATGGCGGTGACGTTACCTATGTCGTCATAGCAACAGGCGGTGACATTAAACTGTGACGTGATTTATGCTTAATAAACGTTTGAAAGAACGACGCTATGACTGTAAGTTAAGTTTTGTTGTACTGTATGTTTGTAAGGGACATTTCGTTAATATTAATATGCAATTTAATTAATTGTGATTATGATTATGTGATGGCAGTGATAGTTACCTGGTGATAGTATGCCGAAACTGTTCATTATTATTATTATTATTATTATTATTATTATTATTATTATTATTATTATTATTAACTGAAATTTCACTGCATTGTCGGCAATTTGACAACTATATGTTCGTATTTCATTAATTTGTATTCCTAAATATATAGAGGGAGACAGGTAGACCATATACACACATAAACTATTTTATTATTATTATTATTATTATTATTATTATTATTATTATTATTATTATTACTACTACTACTACTACTACTACTACTATTATTATTATTATTATTATTATTATTATTATTATTATTATTATTATTATTATCATTATTGTTATTGTAACTTTAATTAACTTCACTCGCTGGTAACACCATGTCGAAATACAGCAATGATAATTTACATCCATACAACAACCCGTAGAATTTAATTTTATTGCTTTTATCGCTTTTCAGGCTTTACCCCGAAATAATCATTAGATGCGTTGTTTGGCAGGCACCCCGCAGGGGGAAATAACTCCAAGCAATTCATTTATTTAGGCCGAGGGATTAAGATGTACAAGTCGTATTTGATCGACTCGTTTCGCCGTTTTTCAGGGTTATTGTTACTGGTGACAGAAATGACAATAATTCGTACACCCGTGTTGTTGTAATCGTCTCCTTTTCAGACGAATTAAAGTACTTACGGCGATGCTGTTCTGAAAAGTTAATGTGTAAGCAGTTTCGATAATTTATTACATTGGCCACACACACACACATTTACAGGCAGGCAGACACGCACGCACACAAACATAAGACCAGGCGCCACATTTTTCATGATGATAAATAAATACAACCGATTTTTCACAATTTTATTGCACAGAAACAAACATATAAAAAAATGTAACAGATAACATTTTTATATATCAAATAGTTAATTTGGTAAGAAAGTAATATTAAAAATAAATCATAAAATAAATATATAAATAATACATATATATATATAATATATATATATATATATAATAAAAAGAAAAAGAAAAGAGTAAATAATAATAATAATAATAATAATAATAATAATAATAATAATAATAATAATAAACAAATAAATAAATAAATACGAAAAAACCAAACACCAAAATCAACACTAAATACTACATCTTGGTATGACATTATTATTTATATTTTATTGCAACCATCTACCTCCCTCTTGACTCTTTCCCTGAGTTGTTTGTATCCTTTATTTTTTTCCACTCATTTCGTCCTCGCTCTTTCTGAAATACTAACACACATACACACGTACGTTCATACAGACACCAATACCTACGTACACAAACACTGACACCCAAACACACAGGTATAAACAGACGCGCACATGCCGACACACAATCACTCACATACCTACACACTCAGACACACATACACGTACACACAGACACACTGACACACTGACACACACACACACACAATTTATCTTGAAGACTTTAACAGTTTAACTAGAATTAATTTACTGCAGACTCAAGTTTCAGTGTAAGGAGGTGGCGGCGAATTCGGGATATTTATTGGTTCCATAGGCTGCACAAGCAGAATTCCTGAATGCCTGTTAAAAGATGACGTTCTAATGCTGCCGTTGTTGTTGTTGTTGTTGTTGGGACTTGACTCGTAAGGTGGCGCTGTTGCTGCCATCGACGTCAAACGGTGGGTTTGTCTGAGTCGAAAAAAAAAAAAAATATATGATTATGTGAAGTAACGTAGGATGTTTGAAGTGCATACTGTTATAATAATGTTATAACTTTATTGTTGTCGCTGTGTTTCTGCGTGCTTGTGTATTTTTTATGATGTGTACAAAAAAAAAAAAAAAATAACTACACCCTGCTACTAAAAAGTATTAAGTCAAGTTACACTAATATCCAATAAAAGAGATAACATCATCATCATCATCATCATTACCATCATTAACATCAGCATCAATAACCACAACCGTTACACCAATATCCAATAGTTAACAACACCAACAATATCATCATTACCATCATCAGTAACAACACCCATGTTATACCACTAACCGATAGAAGCTATAACAACTATCATCATCATAACCATCACCATCATCGACATCAACAACGATACCCACATTATACCATAAGCATCAGCATCAACAACCATAACCACCAAAAGACAAAACAAGATCGTCATCATCATCATCATCATCATTACCATCATCAACATCACACCATAATCATCAGCATCAACAACCGTATCCAACAAAAGACAAAACAACATCATCATCATAATCATCATTACCACCATCAACATCACGCCATAATCATCAGCATCAACAACCGCATCCAACAAAAGACAAAACAACATCATCATCATCATCATCATTGCCATCATCAACATCACGCCGTATTCATCAGCATCAACAACCATATCCAACAAAAGACAAAACAACATCATCATCATCATCATCATCATCATCATCATTACCACCATCAACATCACGCCATAATCATCAGTATCAACAACCATAACCAACAAAAGACAAAACAGCCTCATCATCATCATCACGCTATAATCATCAGCATCAACCACCATATCCAAGAAAAGACAAAACAACATCATCATCATCATCATAATCACCATCATCACCATCATAATCATCATCATCACCATCATCAATATGAACAACGAGAAACCCACCTGCACGATCTGTCTACCCTCGACAACAAAGCCGGGTTATCGGGCCAGTTGAGTTCGGAGTATGAGCAGTAGAACACGCTGTTGTCTCGAGCTGGGTTCACGTGCAGCATTCTGTGGCGGGTGACCTTACACCAGTCGCTGTTCTTCTCACTGCAGCAGCACGCGATCGTCCCAAGAACGATGACGACGACGGCCAAGGCGACGATTGATCCCAGAACAATCACGGCGGCATTGAGTGGGTCGGTGTTGTCCGCCGACTGTTCGCCGGGTTCCGAGCCTGAAAAAAAAAAAAAAAAAAAAAAAGTTGTTTCTTGTCATCAGTTAATTTCTATCTACGAAATGACGTCACGAGAAAAAAATAATAAAAAAAAAAAAAAAAAAAAAAAAAAAAAAAAAATGGCTGCCCCCTTCTAAATAAATGATTAAATAAATGGAGTAAATAAATGACAATAATGATTTACATTTTTTTAAACTATTTTATATTTCCTTGGACGGAATATTTTATGTGTGATTAAATATATTTATTTGTTACTTAAATATATCATTTTTTTTATTATTATTATTTCTCCTTCTTCTTCTTCTTCTTCTTCTTCTTCTTCTTCTTCTTCTTTATTATTATTATTATTATTATTATTATTATTATTATTATTATTATTATGTCGACGAACTAAACTGTTTATGAATTATTTGTGTTATATATATATATATATATATATATATATATATATATAATTTAAAATGGGTGAGTAAACGAAAGAAAAGAGCAATTACGTCTACTTACTCCAATATCGAATTCTAAATCCATTCCCTTCGACACTCCCGTCAGACACAAAGTTAACAAGCACCACCGTCCTGGTGCTCTCTAGAGTTGGGCTGGAGTAACCACAGAATTTGGAAAGAAGAGGTTGGGAAGCATCCGGTCCTGATGAAATAAAAAAGTCGTAAAAATTATTTTAAAAGTTTTTTTTTTTTTTTTTAGGATAAAAAGAAAACAAAAACAAAGAAAGAAAATAAATAAATAAATAAATAAAAAGAATGTATGAATGGTTGTAGTACTTATGTGTGTATTTGTTTTTGTATGTGTGTATGCATCTTTGAATGTGTGTATGTGTGTGTGTGTGTGTGTGAGAGAGAGAGAGATATATATATATATATATATAGAGAGAGAGAGAGAGAGAGAGAGAGAGAGAGAGAGAGAGAGAGAGAGAGAATCAGTATACGTAGCTTTTGATTATATACATGTGACACAGAGAGAAATGGCACGAAAGTAAAGAAAGCAAGCAAGTGAACCAAATAAATTAAAAAGAGAAAGAGAGCAAGAAAAACAGAGTAAAATAAAATAGCAGAGAAATACAAACAAAGGAGCAGTAACAAAGATTTCTGTACTAACCATCGTAAACAGAAACGTAGTCGTAGATACAGTTACTCGAACTCTCAATGGATGAATATTCGACGTCTATTCTGACCACGTGACTCGAATTCAGTGTCGTGATGATCCAGCGTTCGTTTTCGTATCTAGACGAGAGAGAGAGAATAATAATTGTAATGATAACAAACTTTATTTGTTTCTTGACTGATATGTTTGCTCACGCATTTAGATACGCTTATCTATACACGCACGCACGCACACACGCACACGTAAGACACTAAATTTCACACAGCCGTCCGGGGACGTATGGAATACGCCATGTTTAAAATTAAGTGTCCTTAAAATAAACTAAAATATTAACAAAAGCAACAACAAGAAGAACAATAATAATAATCATAATGATGATGATGATGTTAATAATAATAATAATAATAATAATAATAATAATAATAATAATAATAATAATAATAATAATAATAATAATAGTAATAAATATTAAATTTCTCACCAACCTGCCGTAGTAGTTGGGGTAATTTGGCGACGTCAGGTAGCTCGTGTACGTCTCAGCTTGAAGAAACGTTGTGCCAGCTGCTGATATGAAACAGACTGGGGGAGAAAATAATAATAATAACAACAACAACAATAACAACAACACTAATTATAATAACAACAATAGTAATAAAAAAAAAAAAATTTTTTTTTTTTAAAATAGAAATAATAATAAGAAGAAGAAGAAGAAGAAGAAGAAGAAGATAGAAACAAATAATAAATAGATGATGGTAACTATAATGAAGAAATTAAATAATGGTTTATTTATTAAACACTTGTTCACTGGTTAACGTAAATTAGCAATATTATTAATTAATAATAAGAACGTGCCATTATTATTGTTATTATCATCATTAGTGGAGCTGTTGTCGTCGTTGTTGTTGTTACTGTAAATTTATTTGGACTTACACTTTATGTAAATTTGTTAAAAAAAAAACCCCATAAAATTATAAAGAACAAAAAATAACAAAACAAAAACACACAAAAAAAATACCATTTTATCGTTGCTTAAATTTTAATACAGGTGATGCCAAAATTAGTACACGACATTTTGTGAAATTGTTTTCTCATTTATGATTATCATATGCACTTTAGTTTAGGAGAGAGAGAGAGAGAGAGAGAGAGAGAGAGAGAGAGAGAGAGAGAGAGAGAGAGAGAGAGAGAGAGAGAGAGAGAGAGAGAGAGAGAGAGAGAAAGAGAGAGGCGTATTAATTACAAAGTTAGAGAAGAATACAGTTCTTACCTTGTGTTATAAACGTGAAAAAACGCAGCAGATACATAACAAACTTTAAGGTGAAATACACGTACAAGAAAATGCTGTACTGGTAGCCATGCTACTTTGTTTCGTTACTCAATCAGTTAGGCTTTATCCGTTCAGATTAGGCCAAGACATAGAAAATAAGTGTTTTATGCTGCTGTCATTGAGAAATCCAATGTTTCCGTCGTTTCTGTTTTATTATTATTACATTATGTTATTATTATTATTATTATTTATTATTAGTAGTAGTAGTAGTAGTAGTAGTAGTAGTAGTAGTAGTAGTAGTAGTAGTATTTAATTTTTTCACCATTTTCTTCCATATGTATTTGTATATACGTACATATGTATGTAT
>CM022678.1:4790776-4885776 GCA_012295275.1 Chrysomallon squamiferum
GGAACCAATGAATTTCAAATCAGCTTTACCGTGAACATTTTTTCCTATATTGAGATACCTAAGATGTGTCAGATTAGAGAAAACGTCCACTGGAAATGATATGTTGTTGTACTGGAGTGTGTTGTTTTGTAAGTATAAGATCTCTAACTTTTCACAGCCTCCAAAAGCATTGGGTGGAAGATATTTTAGACCATTGGTGTTGAGATTCAAATACACGAGATTGGTGTAACCGATGAAGTCACCTTGTTTTATAGTTATTTTGTTTTTGCTGACATCTAAAGCCGTAATTTTTTCTTTCAGCTTCAAGTTATTATTAAAACGAGGAATTCTGGTTAGATTTTTTCCGCTACAGTCAGCGAACAGTCCTCCGTACTTGACAGAATGTACAATACTACAGTTTCCTTGATGTTTCTCGTTTGCAAGTGAACCGGAAAATCTCACAATGAAAAGAAGTGCCCAGAAGATCAAAGGATGAATCTAAAGGAGAATGAAAAATAAATTAGTGTGAGACTGGATATGTTGGAATTAATATATGTATGTATGTATGTAGGTATGTAGGTATATATGGATATATTAATATTTATTTCGCAGGATGTTTATATGTACTGCTGGGAGAAACCATATTCGGAATTAAATGGAATTCATTTTAAATTTTACAGTTCCTCTATGCAAGTTGGAGAATGTCTATGATGCAACTACGTGACGATTTTTTACGAACAAACACAGGCTTGAATGGAAACACCTGGCGATTTAAAATATAGAAATCTGGACATTTGAAACACAGTGTGAAAAGGACTTACTCTCATTTCGACGAATTCCCAACAACAGATATTATCCAGTAGTCTTACTGATATGCATTACAATGAACTGTTTTAAATTACGTGCTAACCGATTATTACAGTTTTTAAAGACGAAGGTTTTTCTCTATCAGATATTTAGTACTTAGACGAAAAAAACGATATTTGACAAGTTATTACAAAATGGAGAATGTGTGCACCAAACGTTCATACATTTTAAAAAGGAAAATCTTAGTTGAATGAAAGATGGCAAAAGGCTAATATGCTTTTCTGGTCTGGATTTTCTAAAGAAAAAGAGGATAATACAGAAAGCAAGACAGTTTTTTCAATTTTAATTATTTTCTGAATTCATTAACTGAAATTACCGCTGCTTCAAAAGCTCGCTAGTGGTGTCCCGTTCATTGACTACGCCAGCAACAAGGTAATGTTTACACAACAGTGATACAATACCTTGTGCGGGCAAACTTTTTATGTAAACTACTTCCCTGTCTGAAATTCTTTTATTTTTTTTATTTAAATTAAAACAAAAAGGATCGGGTTGTTAATTTGTTTTAAAGTGAGAAAAAAAACAAAGGAAAAAAGAAAAAAAAAAACACGCGATAATATCACATTAATGTACACAGTTAGTTTAAGTATAATAACAAATGAACAAGCAATGAAGTAAACGAACTAAGGCGCCATTAGCTGCAAGTAATAGTGATGGACAAAACTACTTACCCAGGCCATAGTAGAATGTAATTCCTTTCCGAGTTTAAATAACCAGCTATTATTATTGTTATTATTATTGTAGTTGTTCTTCTTGTGTTATTTGTTCTTTTGTTGTTGTTTTATTTTGTAGTTGTAGCTGTTTTTCTTTTACTTCTTTAATTATTGACGTATCTACACAGACACTGAATCACGGACGTTATTAAACTAAAATGGGTCATTCTAAATATAGAACTACCGTGGACAGTCTATATAAAACCGACTACAGTGAAATACTGTAATGCAGACACTATTCTTAAGACTGAACATTAAAGAAGAAACATATCTTTACATGAGATAATTTTTTTTTGTCATGGTTGTGTGACAGTAATAAATCGGCTACTTCCCAGTTCAGAACTTTAACGTAAGGGTGCGATGCTGGATTAATCACACAGATGAAAGCTGTAGAAAATGAATGTGTTTATGCTGGCATACTTACCTGTGTATGTCAGGGTAACGAGGCAGTTATATCAAGATCACTCAATGGAACAAGGCCCTAAACTGTTGAAATGAATTTAAAGGTTTTCTTGTGACAAAAAATAATTATGATAACAGACGATATGGCCTGCCCAAGTTTGGAAGTCGTGCGTGCGTGCGTGTGTTGCGTGCGCCGTCCTCCTAATTTTTGTCCGATTTATGTCCACTATCTGTACTAACACAGTATCATAACCGACTTTTTTTTTCTGTCCATTTTAAAACAGCTTGTATTTGTATCAAAAATTCAGTGTTAGTATCGTTACTGAAATGTTTAAAAATAGCAAACTATTATTTTGAGATCATCAAAAAAAAAAAAGAGACTATTTACAAAATAATTTATTTCCCTTTTCTAGAGTCTATAAATACTTTATCTTACAGTTTTTACCAGACAATTTATCCGGCAAGCTTTGAACAGGAAGTAATCCCGGATTTCCGGGATTTCCGATTTCGAGAAAGCACTTTTTAATACAAATCAAAATATAAAATATGTAAAGAAGAATAGGAAATTGTATTAAGCAGCTGAAATATAATTAGTATACTTCTAAAGCCAGTTTTCTGGTAATTCTGGTTTTCCGAAATCAGCATAGATAGTCTGGCATCAGTAAAATTTATATAATCAGTTCGACAATAAACTTTTCATTTTCACTTTTTAATTTTTTTTATTTATTTATTTATTTATTTATTATTATTATTATTATTATTATTATTATTATTATTATTATTATTATTATTATTACTTCTATAATCTCGGAATCTTTTGCAGCACAGGAAAGATTAAAAACGATAATTAACACGCTTATGTCTAACTATATTATCTAAATATGATCGTAGGTTCGTGTAATTATTGCAATGCAGATACGATATTGTGACTCAGTCTAAGGCAGGCAAGAGAGGTTGACTGGTTTTAAGTTTTACACATGCAAAAACACAAGTACCAGCTGCTTGTTGTTTTGCCCAGATTGTCCTGACTGTTTTGAACGACTTTTAGAAGTCAGTTTGTCGTGTTGTAACCTTAGATCATACATCTACGTCAAAGAGCGAAGAGTGAGAGAAAAATTGACATGTTAGTCAGAAAAGGGTGTTGATCACCCTCTCAGACGTACGCAAGAGTTGGGTGGGTCTGTCACAGGAAGCAAAAATAAACGAGCTCGTCAGAGCAAACTGTTCTGAAAAAACAATGGATCAACCTCTCTGACCTTTGTTTAAGAAACAGTAAATCGTAATTTAACCAGTAAATGGTTTTATAAAAAAAAAAAAAAAATAAATAAATAAATAAATAAATAAATAAATAAATAGTAATAATAATAATAAAAATTAAAATTAAAAAATTAAGAAAAAAATTTTAAATCATAATTTATGGAAATTAAAAAACAAAAAAGCAAACAAAAAAAAGAAGAAAAAGACAATAAAGAAACTGCAGACGTTATGAACTGTAATTCTGATCTCTCCTTTCAGTTAACAAACGATACGCACTGCACATAGCAAATAATACACACAGACAGGCAAAAGTACTTACCCAGGTCATGACAGAATTAATCCTTTCGCAGCCTTTCTTAAACAATCGTAATATGTACTGGTAAAGAGAGCGAGAGACAGAGAGATCGCAAGCAGACGCACAATAATTATCTTCTTATTGTTGTTATGATAACAGTACAAAGTGATCTACAGGACGGAAAATTAGACGAGAACGGGACATTCTAAATATAGAACTATAACAGACCGTCGTCGTGTGACGCTTGATTGCTAGTAGCAGGTCGTTTGTATTTAGTTACATGTGTGTCTGTGTTCATGTAAATGTAAAAAAAAAAAAATAGAAAAATAAAAAAATAAATAAATGTCCTTGAGGAACTTACAGCACCATTCCCAAACTTACTAGCACGGATCTTAGTGTACTCGTAGTTTCTTAAAAGTCGTTTCCATCAACGGAATCGAAAGAAATGAATCTGAGCAATCCAAAGTGTGATGATATGAAGTTCGCTCAGCTGTGGTTTTACTGTATACAGAAAACAACAACAACAAAACAAATTGGTGTTATGGTGGAAGATGAGTTCAGTTGTGAGGATACAGGACATGATAATAACAAGAGACAGGATCGCTGTTTGATGGAAATCTCTTTTGTAATATATATATATATATATATATATATATATATATATAGATAGATAGATAGATATAGATATAGATAGATAGATATATGCATGTATGTATGTATGTATGTATGTATGCAAATATGTGTGCATGCATGTCTATTGTGTGCACATATGTCTTTATGTTTGGGTGGGTGTGTGTGTATGTTTTCGCGCGCGTGTGTCTGTGTGTGTGTGTGTGTGTATGTGTGTTTGTGTTTGAGATTCTGCAAAGCACCTGTACTTATGGTCCATCGACACTCTTTCGATGTATTTTTGCTGATTTTTGAACGTTTCGTTTATGCTCTGTATCAATTTCTACCTGAATAGAAAATTTCAAGTCTTATCTTTCTGTTTAATGGACGAATGTTGAATCTAAGTGAGCAATGCAATAGGTTTTTAACCAGCTGCTCGACATGGGTCAGCGATCGTATATCGGAAACTTCATTCATACAGTGCTTTTTACACCACGGTGTTAACTCCGGCTCCATTCTTCCGAAACCAAACTCGAGCAAAAAGAACGATCAGTTGCGTTCCTTTACTTGTTTGTCCGATATAAATTTATCTACTTCCCGAAAGCAGTAGACAGACAACCTTGATGAAAAACCAGTCAGAAATCGTCTGGGTATGTCGATCTTCCTTAACCAGGACTTCCTGAATTCTGCTTCAAGGTTGTAATTGTTGTTGAGCAAGATAGCCATTCTTTTCATAAGACGTCTATTTAACGGCATAAATTGCGATTTAAAGGATTAAATCTTTGGTGAACTGTTACGTACACTGCGTGACTGTGTCTTCGCCTTTGTTAATAAATCATCTCTCTCTCTCTCTCTCTCTCTCTCTCTCTCTCTCTCTCTCTCTCTCTCTCTCTCTCTCTCTCTCTCTCTCTCTCTCTCTCTCTCTCTCTCTCTCTCTCTCTCTCTCTCTCTCTCTCTCTCTCTCTGTTATAGTTGTTATAAGAAATATTAGACATATTTTACTAGTATCTTACAAGTGTTTAGCAACTGCACAAAATTCTCAGTGTTAAAATAGCGTGTTAAATCAACTATTAATTTGAGTTGTATTTCGAATCGTCATTCTGAACTCTGCTGGTAGTTTGTTTATCGGTATAATACTTTTCTTGAAATCAACCGAAGGGAGGTAAGTCGGTCTGTTTAGCAAGGACGCAAAATCGCAGCAGACTGAGTTACTTAAATGCAGAGTGGGGAAACCAGTTAAAACAATATTATTTCACAAGTATACAAAAAAAAAAAGAACAAAAAAAGTGTTACTAGTTGTAAGATATCATTAGACAACTAGATGGCAAATTTCAAAATAAGTAAATAAATAACTAACTAAATAAGTAAATTTCTTTTTTTTCTTATTCGTTTGTTTCTTTGTTTGTTTATTTATTTATTTACTTATTTATTTATATATTCATATATTTATATATGTACACACAATAAAGCCGAACCATACAAAGAGAGATGATATAAAATATCGTAATTAATGGTGTTAACTGATTTTTAAAATAAGATTTATGTCATCTTTAGGTGGATATGTTTGACTGATATCGTCATCCATCTCTGCGAATGGGTTCCTTTCTCCTTTGTGAGGTGCCAATAATTTCCCGAACGTCGTCTAAGACCAGATACTAATAGGATTCAAATAAGGCAAGAGAAAGTTTATTCAGAAATACACACTATATACAGATATGCACATATAACCAAAACCAATAATAAAAAATAAATATAATAACAATAATAATAATAATAATTTTTATTAAAAATTTGCAGTTTGGAAAGAAATTATTTAACTAATATGAACAAAGTGATCTAAATGGTTAAAAATAGAGATTATATATAAGTAAAAAAAAAAAAAAAAATAATTATGTCTATTATACGTAAAGCTGAACAGTGATTATTTACGATTCAGTGAACATCCCTCAGTGAACACATATTCACAATACCCTGACTTGTAATACATTTAGAATACACAATGTCTTAATTAGCACATATTTGGAATATATACTTCATTCTAAAATCATATTCAGAAATTACACTACCTCTCTTAACATATATATATCTAGAAAGCCTCTTAAAATATATTTAGATCATGCGATGCCTAACTCAAAACATACATAATACATGCTCTGCACCAGAATTTATAGAATATACAAAATGTCACATATTTAGAACACACAATACTTCTTTAAAATATATTTAGAAAATCGAACAGTTCTCTTAACACACACACACAGACACACACACACACACACACACACACACACACATATGTATAAAAAATATAAAATCCGTATGTTGATAGATATTTAGAATATGCGATGCCTCACTGTGCTCATATATGGAATAAAAACTGTTTCAGTTAATATATATTTAAAGTATACAATACCTCAAAATATTGAGTATCTCACTTATTACATAATTGTTTCATATCTTGCTATCTGTTCAAGCGACCAGTTCACGTTTACTTCACTATTTGAGAAGATGATTTAGGACCTCCCAAGACGTTTCATCACTTTCGTCAGGGATTGGCAGAATGGAATCTTCTTCAGTCACACACAGAAGATTGTCTGGCACCTGGAAAGGATTGTGCTTGTCTCGCAGGAGGATGAGTCGTTTTGGTATCAACTCGGCAATGGAGTAGAGGGCTGCAGCGTGAGTCGTGTACACGAACCATTCGTCTTCCAGAAAGTTCTCCGATATAACCAGAACCATTTTCCAGCTGTTACGAATTGCTGTCAGAATGGAATTCGCTCTGTCCTCTCCGGGAATTCCGTCTCGGTCGTGAAGGTAGATTCGATAGTTAAATCGATCTTCCAAAGTTACTCTCAGTTTTGTGCAGGCAAATTCGTAATCTTGTTCTGCGTATCCTACAAAGACGTCGTACTGGAAATCCTCTCGTTTTGGAACTCTGACACCTTTGGTGAAAAGTTTAACGAAAAATACAACAATCTGAGTCTTGTGCTTGAGAACCAGAACAAAACAAAGAAACGAAGCTATGCAAAACGCAAACAGCAGTGTCGATATGAAGAGGGCATTTCTCCCCGTGCATTTTTGCCATAACTCGTCTTCGTCAATGGAGTCAAAAGGAACACGAATGTCACTCCCAAAATAACAGTAGTAGGAAAAATTATGAAATCTCGTGTCAAGGTATGTTGCTGTTTTCATCCAAAGAACGAAGTCCATTGTTTCACAAGTACAAGAAAAGGGATTACCTAGTAAGAATAAAGTGAAATTCGTTTTATTATTGGCATGATTATCCAGTGACTGCATTGATTGTTGACTGAGAGAGGTTATGGAGTTGTGAGACAAATCTAGTATTTCCAGATGTGGCGTGTAATCTAAGTTGAATGGAATGTCACTAAAAAAGTTATTGGACAGAGACATATGTCTCAAATTCTTGTTCGAGCGAAACACTTCTTCCTGAAGACCATGTAACTGGTTCTCAGCAAGCTCCAGCGTTTCGAGCTGAACCAGTTTCTCAAAGAGTCGAGCAGAATGTTGAAGGAAATAGTTTCTAGGAAGACCCACTCCGTTTAAGTTGAGATTCCTTAAAGCATGAAAATTATCGAAAAATGCTTCGTCGAGTATCAGATGTCTGATATAAGCAAGTTTCAAAGTGTTAAGTTTGTTCATTCCATATACAGTCGCTTCTAACTGGACCGTTTCGGCGTAACTTATTGATACATTTTCCACGATGTTATTCGATGTGACATTTACGATGCTGTCTTTCGTTAACTTGAGTATGTATTGAGTGGTATCCATAAAGAAAGTCTTCAATTTCGGTGGCAAAGGTATGAGATAGGTTTGCTTATCTTGCAGGGAATTAAATTGTTGTCGGTCACCAGGCCGATAAGTCGAACCTAGGGCAGATGTGTAAATGTATTCTAAACTTAAGTGAGCAAGATGGGGTACAAGAGATCCGACGTTGTACAAACCATAGACTGCATTTCCACTGAAGTAAAGTTTAAGAAGACAGCTGGCAATTCTTTGACCCAAAATACTTATATAGTCAATATAAAGAATGCGATTGTTTGCCAAATTCAATTCGGATATGCACATACTTGCTGCATACCAAAGTGTATCCTTCCATAATATTTCATCGATCACAGTAACCTTCGCCAGTTGTTCATAACGTTTATACGCTACACTTTCCAAGTCTACAGAGGTAAGGTTCCTTCCGCGAAGACCATACAAACTGAGAAATGCTTTGTGCAATCCCAGGCGATTGTCGTTGTTCAGTTTTAATATTTTCAGAGACACCAGTGGTGCATAAGCATTCACTTCTATGTTGTGAAGACTTGTACAGAACGATAAGTCGAGGGTATGGATGATGGAAGAAGAGAAAACTGTGAAAGTATCGTTGAAGATTTGTAAAACCTGGCAGTTTGCTTCACGTCCTGAGAAAGATAGATGTCGAAGATTCATCAGATGTTTATAGTCCTCGCTAAATATCAGGTTTTCTCCAGAATCTACTGTTAAATTCTCAAGAGATTTCACGTTTTTGAGAACGGGACCAATGAATTTCAAAACAGCTTTACCGTGAACATTCTTTCCTATGTTGAGGTACCTCAGTTGTGTCAGATTAGAGAAAACGTCCACTGGAAATGAGAGACTGTTGTACTGGAGTGTGTTATTTTGTAAGTATAAGATCAGTAATTTTTCACAGCCAGCAAAAGCATTGGGTGGAAGATATTTTAGACCATTGGTGTTGAGATTCAAATACACGAGATTGGTGTAACCGATGAAGTCACCTTGTTTTATAGTTATTTTGTTTTTGCTGACATCTAAAGCTGTAATGTTTTCTTCTGGCTTCGAGTTATTATTAAAACGAGGAATTCTGGTTAGATTTCTTCCGCTACAGTCAGCGAACAGTCCTCCGTACTTGACAGAATGTACAATACTACAGTTTCCTTGATGTTTCTCGTTTGCAAGTGAACCGGAAAATCTCACAATGAAAAGAAGTGTCCAGAAGATCAAACGACGAATCTAAAGGAAAATAAAAATAAATAATGTATATATCAATTAATATTTTAAGTTTGAAAATTGAAATGATCTGATTTAATACAAAATATTGGGAGTTAAATAGAAATATCGATATTATTAATTCAGTGTAAAATTACTTACTCTCATTTGGTCGAATTCCCAACAACAGATATAATCCAGTAGTCTTACTGATATGCATTACAATGAACTGTTTTAAATTAGGTGCGATCGGATTATCATAATTTTTAAATAATTAAAGAAGAAGGTTTCGATATATAAAAATAGTTATCATAAGATAAGATAAGATAATGAATTATTTCCCATATGAAAATTCTTTGTGCATCACAGCGTTAGGATTCATGAAAATACGATAAGTGACAACATATCACATGGGGGAGATACAATGAACAAGAAAGCAATAAAAATTTCAAAATTAAACTGCGTTTGGAACATAAGATGGTAATAGCTCATATTTTGGGGTGGTCGATTTTCTAAAACAAAAGGAACAGAATATAAGAAGGGAGACAGTGTTGAACAAGTGATAAGGTAATGTTTACACAACAGAGAAGTAGTCATGATACGACACCTGTAAGGGCACACTTTTCAAATAAACGACTTCCTTGTGTGAAATTGTTAATTTTTAAAATAAAACAAAAGAATCGTGTTATTAATTTGTTTCAGCAAGAAGAAAAAAAAAAAAAAAAGACGAGGTGATACATCTCTATAATCTCACTTTTATTTAAACAATTAATTTGCGTATAATACCAAATGAACAAGAACTGAAATGAACAAAGTATTACGCCATTAGCTGTGTCGAATTGCCTAGCAATTAATACAGAGAGGTAAAACTACTTACCCTGTCCATAGTAGAATGTTATATCCTTTCCGAGTTTAAATAATCAAATTTTATTATTAGTTTAGTTGTTGTTGGTGTTGGAGTTTTTCTGTGCTTGCTTAAATGTTAACGATCAACACTAACACAGCAACAAGGATAAGTCATCAAAGCGACAAGAAGGAAGTTTGTAAACGAGATTGCTACCCAATCACAGAGAAAAGGCGTTCAAGATAACTGTATTATTCATGACTACTAATCTGTTTGTTAGTGCTACTAGGCAACTACACCAAGTACGTTCATTCTAGCAAGGACTGATAAATATCAGTTAATATTTTAACTTTGAAATAGGCAGGACATTTATCTGATCTGGTATGAAACTCGATGTTCGGACTAAAGAAGAATTCAAATTTCCCATCGCAACTAGGTCCCCATTTTTTTTTTTTTTTTTTTTTTTTCCTCCAAAGAGGACTAGACAACGTAATACCAGGAGTTGAAGAAGAAAACATATCGTAATAAAATAAAATAAGTAAATAAATAAATAAATAAATCTGATGCTTTTCCATCGGATCATTTACCTAGAGCACCGAACGGCTTAACTGGCGATTAAAACTGTAAGAAATCTTGACATTTGTAACACAGTGTGAAGTGAAATAACTTACTCTTATTTCGACGAATTCGCAACAAGATATAATCCAGTAGTCTTACTGATATCCATTACAATGAACTGCTCTAAAGTAGCTGGGAGCCAAATAATAAAAAAAAGCTTTCTCCATATAAAATGTTTATTATAAGATAAGAGAAGATAATTATTTTTGCGTCACAGAATTAGTCCACACGAGAAAGCGACACTTGACAACGTATTACAAGAGGAAGATAGTGTGAACGAAAAGTTAATAATCATTTAAAATGGAAAAGGCGTGTTGGAGTAAAAGATGGTAATGATTCATGTTTTTCAGTCGTCTGGATTTTCTGAAAGGGCATCATACAAGAAAGAAAGCAGTTTTTCAACATTATAAAAGATTCATTAACTGAAATCACCAGTGGCGTCCAGTTCTATAACTGCAGTAATAATAAGGTAATATTTACAGAACAGACAAGTAGTCAGTTTGGACAAAAAAGCATTTCGACCATTTGGGAATTCATCTAAATGATACGACAACACCTGTGAAGGGAAACTTATCACGTAAACTATTTCCTTGTTTGAAATTGTTTATTTTTAAAATAATAATAAGAAATAAAAAAAGTAATCGTGTTATTAATTTGATGATATATCTGTGTAATCTTACATTTACTTAGACAATTAATTTATCTTTAATACAAATCAACAAGCAATTAAATAAACGATCTATTACGCCATTAGCTGTGTCGTTTTGCTTACCAAGTAATACAGAAAGGTGAAACTACTTACCCAAGCCATAGCAGAATGTAATTTCTTTCCCAGTTTAAAAAATCAGCTATTATTAGTATTATTGTTGTTGTTGTTTCTCTTGTTATTGTTCCTGTTGTTTTGGTTGGTGCTGTTGTTATGCTTGTTTAATTATTGACTGACCAACAGAAACATACCAACAAGGCAAAGTGATCACAGCCCAGGAAGGAAATTTTTTATCTAAAATAATTCATTCTAAATATGGAACTAAATAAAGCAGACAGTTTATATAACGGGTTAAAATTAGATACCCTACATGGCCATAAATACTATTTTTTAAATTTGGGAAAAAAAAAAAAAAAAAAAAAAATTAAAACGAAAAATTAAAAATTAAAAAATTAAAAATAAGTAAAAAAAGAAAAATTATGGATTAAAATACTCTGCGGTAAGATTAATCATTGAAGGAGAAAATTATTTTTTCATGAAAGACTTTTTTTTTCTTTTGTCATGATTGTGGATAATATTAAATCGGCTACTTTTCAGTTCAGAAATGAAACATTAGAGCACGTTGCTCGACTGATAGTAGAAGGCTCTGTTGTAAAACTGACAAATGTGAATTGTCGAGAAAGCTACATGCACGATCACACAGATAAAACGGGTATTAGACAATTATGCTAATGTTGACCTACTGATCTCTGTGTCTCAGTGTTTCTAGGCAACCCACACCGAAGAGATCTGAAATGAACAAGGTCATCATTTGTTTGCTTGACACATTAAAAAATCAGGTAGGGAGGCCTACATTTTGTAAAGTTTTTATTTTCTTCGATTATTACGTGGATACGTTATCGACTCTGAAAAACAAAACATGCAGTAACCAGTTAATCTTCTTCATTTAGTAATTGTTACCATGGGACTAGTATAGCGAAGGTAGCTCATTTGATACGGACCTTAGCTATTTATTATCGTATATTTATTTATTTATTATAACTCGGGCAGTACATATTTGAAATATACAATACTTCATTAATATATATTTACAATATACAATAGTACTTTTAACACATATTTAGAAAATACAATAACTGTCTTAATATACATCTATACAAAAAAAGTAAAATATCTCTCTTAATACAAATCTAGAATATATATTTATATACTTGAGAGTATTTATCTTCTATATGATGCACTGCGCCAACATGCCCAGTTGATCCAGTGCAGATATGTGTCTTTAGATATTAATAATTTAAAAGAAAATAATAAATCAGGGTATTTGAAGCTGATCCTAAATAATGAAATTTTCTTTTAAGCTATCTGAGGGTTTATTTCCCGATCTGCACTAGAATTAGTGGCTGAAATGCCAAAAACGGATCCGAACCTGACTCTCCTGACTTAAATGTGCATTTTTGTTTATATATCTATGTTTGTCAGTTTATGTATGAATGCGTGTGTTTAATCATATGTGTATTTGTGGATACGTAAATGATGTCTGCGTAAAATCTGGTATGAAATGTTTCGTAATTATTACTCTCTCTGTATTTAGCAACTACACAAAATTATCAATGTTAAAATAGCGTGTTAAATCAATAATTAATTTGAGTTGTGTTTCGAATCGTCATTCTGAACTCTGCTGGTAGTTTGTTTATCAGTATAATACTTTTCTTGAAATCAACCGAAGATCTGTTTCACAAGGACACAAACTCGCAGCAGACTGAGTTACTTAAATGCAGGAGTAGGGAAACCAGTTAAAACAAAATTATTTCGCAAGTATACAAGAACAAAAAAAAAGAGAGAAAAAAAAAGATTTACTAGATATCATTAGAAAAAGAGATGATAAATTTCAAAATAAGTAAATAAATAAATAGGTAAAAATAAGTAATTTTTTTTTTTTGCTTATTCGTTTCTTTATTGTTTTTTGGTTTATTTATTATTTATTTATTTACTTATTTATTTATTTATTCATATATTTATTTATGTACAGACAATAAAGCAGAACGATACTTTGACATAATGTGAGATGATATAAAATATCGTAATTAATGGTGTTTACTGATTTTTTTAACGTCATCTTTAGCTGGATATATCTGATTCATATCGTCATCCATCTCTGCGAATGGATTCCTTTCTCCTTTGTGAGGTCGTGACTCGACTTTCTGCGGTCGTATAGCTGAACAGTGAGTATTTACAATTCGGTGAACATTCCTCAGTGACCACATAGTCAGAATATGCTATGCTGACTTGCAACATATTTAGAATATAGATTGTCTTAATCAGCACATATCTGGAATATATACATCCTTCAAAAAACGTTCAGAAATTACATCACCTCTCTTATCATATATATTTATATATAGAAAGCCTCTTAAGATATACTTAGAACATGCAATGCCTAACTCAAAACGTACATCATATATACAGTGTACCATAATGTATAGCATATATACAAAACTTCACACATTTAGAATACGTAATACTTGTTTAATATATATTTTGAATACACAATAGTTGCCTTAACACACACACACAAACACACAGACACAAACATATATATATATATATATATATGTGTGTGTGTGTGTGTGTGTGTTGATAGATATTTAGAATATGCGATGCCTTACTGTGCATTTATATGGAATAAACAATCCTTCTTTTAATATATATTTAAAATAAACAATACCTCAAAATATTGGTATCTGATTTATTACGTAATTGTTTCATACATATCTTGCTATCTGTTCAAGCGACCAGTTCACTTCAGAAGACGATTTAGGACTTCCCAAGATGTTTCATCACTTTCGTCAGGAATTGGCAGAACGGAATCTTCGTGAACCACACACAGAAGATTGTCTGGCACCTGGAAAGGATCGTGCTTGTCTCGCAGGAGGATGAGTCGTTTTGGTATCAACTCGGCAATGGAGTAGAGGGCTGCAGCGTGAGTCGTGTACACGAACCATTCGTCTTCCAGAAAGTTCTCCGATATAACCAGAACCATTTTCCAGCTGTTACGAATTGCTGTCAGAATGGAATTCGCTCTGTCCTCTCCGGGAATTCCGTCTCGGTCGTGAAGGTAGATTCGATAGTTAAATCGATCTTCCAAAATTATTCTCAGTTTTGTGCAGGCAAATTCGTAATCTTGTTCTGCGTATCCTACAAAAACGTCGTACTGGAAATCCTCTCGTTTTGGAATTCTGACACCTTTGGTGAAAAGTTTAACGAAAAATACAACAATCTGAGTCTTGTGCTTGAGAACCAGAACAAAACAAAGAAACGAAGCTATGCAAAACGCAAACAGCAGTATCGATATGAAGAGGACATTTCTTCCCGTGCATTTTTGCCATAACTGGTCCTCGTCAATGTCGTCAAAAAGAACACGGCTGTCACTCCCAAAATAACAGTGGTATGAAAAGTTATGAAATCTCGTGTCAAGGTATGTTGCTCTTTTCATCCAAAGAACGAAGTCCATTGTTTCACAAGTACAAGAAAAGGGATTGCCTAGTAAGAATAAAGTGAAATTCGTTTTATTATTGGCATGATTATCTAATGACTGAATTGATTGTAGACTGAGAGAGGTTATTGAGTTGTGAGATAAATCTAGCATTTCCAGATGTGGCGTGTAATCTAATTTGAATGGTATTTCCCTAAAAAAGTTACTGGACAGAGAGATACGTCTCAAATTCTTGTTCGAGCGAAAAACTTCTTCTTGAAAATCGTGAATGTTGTTCTCAGCAAGCTCCAGCGTTTCTAGCCGAACTAGTTTCTCAAACAATCGAGCAGAATGCCGAAGGAAATAATTTCTAGGAAGACCCACACCGTTTAAATTGAGATTCCTTAAAGCGTGAAAATTATCGAAAAATGCTTCGTCGAGTATGAGTTGTCTGATATAAGCAAGTTTCAAGGTTTTAAGTTTGTTCATTCCATACACAGTCGCTTCTAACTGGACCGTTTCGGCGTAACTTATTGATACATTTTCCACGATGTTATTCGATGTTACATTTACGATGCTGCCTTCCGGTAACTTGAGTATGTACTCAGTGTTATCCATAAAGAAAGTCTTCAATTTCGGTGGCAAAGGTATGAGATAGGTTCTCTTACCCTGCACGAAATTAGACTGCTGTCGGTTAGCGGGCAAATATGTCGAACCTTGAGCAGATATGTAAATGAATTCTAGACCTAAGTGTGAAAGATGGGGTACAAGAGATCCAACGTTGTACAAACCATGGATTGCATTCCCACTGAAGTAAAGTTTAAGAAGACAGCTGGCAATTCTTTGACCCAAAATACTTATATAGTCAATATAAAGAATTCGATTGTTTGCCAAATTCATTTCTGATAGACAGATACTTGATCCATACCAAAGTGTATCCTTCCATAATATTTCATCGATCACAGTAACCTTCGCCAGTTCTTCATAACGTTTATATTCTACACTTTCAAAGTCTACAGAGGTAATGTTTCTTTTCCGAAGACCATACAAACTGAGAAATGCTTTGTGCAATCCCAGACGATAGTCGTTGCTGAGTTTTAATATTTTGAGAGACACAAGTGGTGCATAAGCATTCACTTCTATGTTGTGAAGACGTGTACAGAACGATAAGTCGAGAGTATGGATGATGGAAGAGTTGAAAATCATGAAAGTATCGTTGAAGATTTGTGAAACGTGGCAGTTTGCTTCACGTCCTGAGAAAGACAGATGCAGAAGATTCATCAGATGTTTATAGTCCTCGCTAAATGTCAGATTATCTCCAGAATCTACTGTTAGATTCTCAAGAGATTTAACGTTTCTGAGAACGGAACCAATAAATTTCAAATCAGCTTTACCCTGAACATTTTTTCCTATATTGAGATACCTAAGGTGTGTCAGATTAGATAAAACGTCCACTGGAAATGATATGTTGTTGTACTGGAGTGTGTTATTTTTTAAGTATAAGATCTCTAACTTTTCACAGGCTGCAAAAGCATTGGGTGGAAGATATTTTAGACCATTTTTGTTGAGATTCAAATACACGAGATTGGTGTAACCGATGAAGTCACCTTGTTTTATAGTTATTTTGTTTTTGCTGACATCTAAAGCCGTAATTTTTTCTTTCAGCTTCGAGTTATTATTAAAACGAGGAATTCTGGTTAGGTTTGTTCCGCTACAGTCAGCGAACAGTCCTCCGTACTTGACAGAATGTACAATACTACAGTTTCCTTGATGTTTCTCGTTTGCAAGTGAACCGGAAAATCTCACAATGAAAAGAAGTGTCAAGAAGATCAAACGACGAATCTAAAGGAGAATAAAAATAAATAATGTGTTATTAGAATCCGTAGATATCAATTAATATTTTAACTTTGAAAATTGAAATGGTCTGATATGATAAAAATATCGGGACTTAAATAGGAATCTCGATATTATTAATTCAGTGTAAAATTACTTTCTCTCGCATTTGGTCGAATTCCCAACAACAGATGTAATCCAGTGGTCTTACTGATATGCATTACAATGAACTGTTTTAAATTAGGAGCGAACCGATTATCATAGTTTTTAAAGAATTAAAAAACGTTTCGCCATATAAAAAATATTTATCATAACATAAGATAAGATAATGAATTATTTCCCATATGAAAATTCTTTTTGCATCAGAGGGTTAGGACTCTTACGAAAATACAAAACGTGACAACATATTGCATGAGTGAGATTTGAAAATTAAACTGCGTTTGGAACAGAAGATGGTAGTAGCTCATATTTTTTGGTGGTTTGGATTTTCTAAAACAAAAGGAACAGAATACAAGAAGGGAGACAGTGTTTATCAAGTGATAAGGTAATGTTTACACAACAGAGAAGTAGCCATGTTTCGACCAATGATAGGACACCTGTAAAGGCATGCTTTTCAAATAAACTACTTCCTTGTGTAAAATTCTCAATTTTTATAATAAAACTTAAGAATCCGGTTATTAGTTTTTTTCAAACTGACAATGAAAGAATAACCACAGAAACAAAGAAAAGAAAAAAAAGACGAGATAATACATCTCTATAATCTCACATTTATTTAGACAATTAATTTGTGTATAATACCAAATGAACAAGCAATGAAATGAACAAACTATTACGCCATTAGCTCTGTCGTTTCGCTTAGCAAGTATTACGGATAGGTAAAACTACTTACCAAGGACATAGTAGAATGTTATATCCTTTCCGAGTTTAAATAATCAGTAGTTAGTATTATTGTAGTACTTGTTGGAGTTGGAGTTCTTGTTGTGCTTGCTTAAATGTTAACGATCAACACTAACACAGCAACAAGGATGTGTGATCAAAGCGACAAGAAGGATGTTTGTAAACGAGATTTCTACCCAATCACAGATTTAGAAGATAGCTATGTTATTCCTGACTACTAAATGATACGTAACCTGTGAAGGGAAAGTTATCACGTAAACTATATGAAATTATTTATAAAAAAAAAAAAAAAAAAAAAAAACGAGGTGATATATATCTGTAATCTGATTTTTATTTAGACAATTAATTTATCTTTAATACAAGTCAACAAGCAATTAAATAAACGATCTATTACGCCATTAGCTGTGTCGTTTTGCTTACCAAGTAATACAGAAAGGTGAAACTACTTACCCAAGCCATAGCAGAATGTAATTTCTTTCCCAGTTTAAAAAATCAGCTATTATTATTATTATTGTTGTTGTTTCTCTTGTTATTGTTGCTGTTGTTTTGGTTGGTGCTGTTGTTATGCTTGTTTAATTATTGACTGACCAACAGAAACATACCAACAAGTCAAAGTGATCACAGCCCAGGAAGGAGTTTTGTTATCCTTAGTCGCGGAGCAAGGGATGTGGGCCATTCAAACGGTAACGGCAGACATAAACGAATTCATTCGGTGAATATCTTTTCTATCGGAATAGAGATTTTGGTTTTCGAAATAAAATCTTTGTAGAAAAAATTAAAAAATTAAAAAATATTAAGAATAAAAACTTAAAAAAGTAAAAATATATTTTAAAAAAAAGTAAAAAAGTAAAGGTAAATAAAAAATAAAAATTACGGATTAAAATGAAAATACTCTAATGTAAGATTAATGATTGAAGGAGAAAAATATTTTTAGATGAGTGAATTATTATTATTAATTTTTTTATGTTTTGTTTTATCATGATTGTGGATAATATTAAATCGGCTACTTTCCAGTTCAGTACTAAAACATTACAGCACGTTGCTCAGTTGATAGTAGAAGGCTCTGTTGTAAAACTGACAAATGTGAATTGTCGAGAAAACCAAACGATCACACAGATAAAACGGGTATTAGACAATTATGCTGATGTTGACCTACTGATCTCTGTGTCTCAGTGTTTCTAGGCAACCCACACCTAACAGGTCTGAAATGAACAAGGTCATCATTTGTTTGCTTGACACATTAAAAAACAAGGAAGAGAGAACGTGTGGCGTACTCGGGTAGGGAGGCCTACATTTTGTCAAGTTTATATCGCTTAAAGTTTTTATTTTCTTCCATTATTACGTGGATACGTTATCGACTCTGAAAAACAAAACATGAAGGAACGAACTAATCTTCTTCATTCAGAAGCTGATACGTTAGGACTATTATAGGGAAGGTAACCAATAGTTCTCAAGCAACAAACTGCGATTTGAGATTAGAAAATATTTCTTGCCCCATCAACCCCGTCATCGCTTGACCCATTTGATACGGACCTTAGCGTACCCATAATTCCTAAAAAAAAAAACCTTTTTTTTTTTAGCAATGACGGCAGATTCCGAGATGTAGTGAATGCGTGTACATTCAGTTGTGTGTTTTAAAGTATTCAGTGTAAATAAATAACTTCAGTGTTTACGGGGAACATCAGTTTAGTAACAGGGGGAGGAAAATAAAAGACACGACGTTGTTAGAGATGACAATGCTAATGGCGCTCGCTGTCTAAATGTATCTCTGATTTATACGTGTTGTATAGCAGTGTGAGATCAAATATCAGTTTGTGTTGTGTGGGGGAATTTCCTGTAAGGACGTAATTGAAAAATCTGAAAATAAAGCGAAGTACAGCTGAATAAGCAAAAGTGATATATATATATATATATATATCTATATTTAACCAAAAATATTTAGCAAGGTTTTGTAAATTAAAATAAAGTGGTAAAACTGGGTAAAATGTTAGTCGCATTTGCCCTGTCTCTTTGGGTAATCAAAAATAACACCATTTGTCACATCACAGGCTGCTTTGGGTACTGCATGTGCAAAATGCAGTTTTTGAAGATATTTATAATACCTTGAAAAAGTTTCTTCTTTTTTTTTTCAAATATTTTTTGTTGTTGTTGTTGTTTTGCATTTGGGATTGCTATTCTTTTACATCTTCAGTGGATAATTAAAATAAATGCGTTAGCACTGCTACTAGCGATTAAACATGAGTGGTGTTTATAATCGTGTTTAGGTGTGTATATCTCTACGTGTGCGTATATAATTGTATGTGTATGTGTGTGTAAAATCCGATATGAAATGTTTCCGGAGTGTGTGTGTGTGTGTGTGTGTGTGTGTGTGTGTGTGTGTCTCTCTCTCTCTCTCTCTCTCTCTCTCTCTCTCTCTCTCTCTCTCTCTCTCTCTCCCCCCCCCCCCTCTCTCTCTCACACACACACACACACACACACACATACAGAGCATACATTCACACTATCCCATTCAGCTCTATTTTGCAAGTAGCGTCATAAAGAACCTCGCCTGTAAACAGAAATTATATTCCGCATGTAAAACGATCGAATATGACGTGGGTGAAATCAATTCCTGTCGACACTTTGATAATCCCTGTTATTATGTTGGTTCAGATACCTGCATCAGCCAACAGATCTCGCATGAAGTGGTCGTTACAGTCCACTGAGGTACTGAAAGCATCGCCGATGCTGTAGATTTTTAAAAATCTAAACGAATTCAACTGGCATCAATGCAATATGACGTGTTTCTGGTTCGTAAATATCTCTACATTTTTCCTGTTACGTAGAAACGATGGAGGGAGTTAGATAAGTATTAGATAAGTATTAATTAATACTTATTAATTAATAAGTATTAATTGATGGAGGGAGTTAGATAAGTGTTAGATAAGTATTAATTAATTATTTCTTTTCGGTCGATAATAACAATAATAATATAAGAACAAAAATATGTTACTTTTTGTTATATAATGTCAAGTAATAATAGTTGGGTTATATGCTCCTTTTGTATATTTTATATAGTGGAGTGTTGTCTATGAAATGTCAAGTATGATCTATAAACTATACATGAAGAAAATCGTAAATTTCACATGCTGAAAGGAATTACTTAAATATTATAATTTTCTTATATTGATATAACGAAGATCCAGCGATTAATCGTATTAGTTTCAGTATAATGCACTGAAAGAAAAGCACGTACATAGCTGTCAACACACAAACACACACACACACACACACACACACACACACACACACACACAAACACACATACATATATTTAAATTGTGTTTTTTATAATAAATACTACTCAATATTGTGATGTCATAGAAAAGAGAACGTCACAGTATTATTATGTAATATAATATTATATTAATAATGTTAACTTTTTAACATCTGTTACGCAAATAGTGATAATGTTAAACAAATGATCTTACAAAGAATCTTTCTACCATCGCCTATAAGAAAAATCAATAGTCATATTTTGGTTGGAGGGTCAGATTATTTATAAAGATGAATTTTCTGCCAGCAACCTTTAAGTGTAAGTGTTTGCCTCTCTCTCTCTCTCTCTCTCTCTCTCTCTCTCTCTCTCTCTCTCTCTCTCTCTCTCTCTCTCTCTCTCTCTCTCTCTGTGTGTCTGTGTCTGATTAAACGGGTAAAAAAATGTTCGTAACTCTTGGGCTGTTTAATTTTTAAATTGTTTATTCAAAATCGATGAAAAGTATTGAACAAATAAATGCAGCACATGAAAACAAATAAAACAAGAAAGAATATTAAAAGCATAATAATAATAATAATAATAATAATAATAATAATAATAATAATACGAAGAAGGAGAAGAAGAAGAAGAAGAAGAAGAGAAAAAAATTTAAAAAATTAAAAGTTAAAAATAAGAAGAAACTGAAAGAAAAAAGGAGAAGAAAGAAAGAAAGAAAAAAATGACTAAATTAAGAATAAAATGAAAACAGTATCGTAAACAACAGGAACCGTAACAGTAGTAGTAGTAGTAGTAGTAGTAGTAGTAGTAGTAGTAGTAGTAGTAGTAGTAGTAGTAATAAAAAGAGGAAGAAGAAGAAGAAGGAGAAATTTAAAAGAAAAAAAATCTTGTGGGTGAACCTTCGTGATTTGCTTGAATAAAATTTACAAAAACTCTCTTTAAACTCGGCCTCTCAATTTATGATGTCGTCTGTTTATTGCGATTTTATTCTCTTGTTTTCAACAGCATAATAATTTTTATCGCCTCCTTCGCTATTATTCTCGATTGACGCCGCAGTCATTTTGCAAGTGACACCTCGGTACATTACGTGAATATAACAAAAAGGAATGTTTAGACTTGAGCATCATAAGCTACGCGATCGCAAGTCAACTGTGTATGGCGACAAAAAAAAAAAAAAAAAAAAAATCCCAGACCGCCGCGAAACATATGTTAAAGTTTGTTTCAGAATTGTTGGCGTTTGTTTGTTTGCTTTTCTTCTCTTTACAGTAGAATGAATCTCATTATACCACTAGTTCGAATACGACAGCTAACGAAGGAAATAAATTTGGAAGTTTAATGTGTGTAAGCTGAAGGTAATTGTTTAGTGAACATTTTATAATATACACATAAACAAACATGTGTAGATACATACAAATATATATATACACACCCACTCGCGTATATGTATGTGTGTGTATGTGTATGTTATATATATACCAGCTACAACAACAACCACAACCACAACAACAACAACAATACAACAATTACATGGAGACTATACATAGCCAACGGGGTGGGGAAGACAAAAGACAATCTAATTTTGCTAGGAAATCACGTCATTTAATTATGACGTCATAAACTTGTAATGCAATTATTTATAATTTATGAACTTTTCTCTAATAATAATAAGAACAAGAATAACAACAACGACAATAACAATAAATCTGTTGGGTTTTAAAGTAATATTACGTTGGTATTTTTAAAAGTACAGTTTTAGCAGTAACTATATTACTATGCAAGTACTGATAAACGTATTTATTTATAAAATTATTTATTTATTAATATGATGTAGTGTTCACTCATTTATTATTATTATTGGTCGTTGTTGCTGTTGTTAGTAGTATTACTAGTACTACTTGTACTACCATTACTACTATTATTAATGGTATTACTATTACTACTGTTACAGAAAACTTCACGAAAGAGTCCGTGATAATATATTTCTATGGACAGAAGCTCATATATTTGTGATGACTGTCCAATATCATTAAATATTGACGCTGGCGATGGTTTTAATGGAAATCAATTATACTGGAACGCTTTTTTTTTTTTTTCTTGAGCAACAATTCAACATGCTGGAACAGTCTTGGGAAAGAAGCCATTCTCAGATAACAAAATCGCTGATAATTATTTTATCGCAGAGCAATTACTCCATACATAGTTTGGAAGAATTCTGACCGATATTGTAGCCAACATCATTAAAAAATTAAAAAAAAAAAAAAAAAAAAAAAAAAACACTTTAAGGAAAAATAATTATACAGTAAGGCTTTACGATGTTGAGCGAATGCTCAATGTGAAAAATAAACAAACAACCCCCCAAAAAAAACCCACAAAAAACAACAACACTATAAGTGCCAGTCCTCTTGCAATTTAAAGATAAACTAAAAAAAAAAATAATAAAAAATAAATAAATACACTTAAAAAAAAAAAGAAAAAAAAAAAACATTTATCGCATATCATTTATTATATCTTCAATCTGGATCAATGACAGCTCATTAAAAACAAGCAAATATCTTTAAAAATTACGAATGGATACCCTCGTTAGAACTGGAAAATAATTATACTTCAACAATTTCGTACTCTAGAAACATAACGAGTAGTGCACTATAGTAAAATTTTAACTAGAGATAAACTGTAAGCTATATGAGCAGAGTTTGAGTAGAGAGTAGCCCATGTTGTGGAACAAAAAAAAAAAAAAAAGACAAAACAAAACAAAGCTGACGATTTGATACATTAAAAAAATAAACATGAATTTCAAAAACAAACGTTCGACGATAATATGCCTTTACTATCAGTAAACAATGGCATTAAAATAATAATAATAATAATAATAATAATAATAATAATAATAATAATAAGTAGTAGTAGTAGTAGTAGTAGTAAAAGCAGTAGCAGTAGTAGTATTGTAGTAGTAACAGCAGTAGTAGCAGTAGCAGTAGTAGTAGTAGTAGTAGTAGTAGTAGTAGTAGTAATTCTAGCACGTGATTAAAAATGAAAAAAAAAATGATAAATAAATAAATAAATAATGTTGGGCTTGTGCAAACATTTATTACTAACAAAGTATTAGACAACTAAATCCTTTTACCGTGACGTCATTTCATTGAAACGAATTATTTAATGGTACATTTGTTACATCCAGTTTGTAACAGACTGTTATATCATCTTATTTTTTATAACTCTTTATTTTCATATTACGATATATTCATATTAACAGATCAACAGAGACATCAGCAATTTTCATGCAACCAAGCCTCCACAGAACCTTAGAGACATTGATATGTCTGCTTATCTTGTGCGTCATTCTCAAACTACAGGGTTAGGTGTTATTTTCATCACTGATCTCTTATGTGGGTGGTTCCATTCGCCCCTCCAGCCAAACCAAAATAACGTGCTGTTACAGTACGTGGCGTTCAGGTTGGAGTAGACGCATATCTTGCATCACCAACCAACCACCCCTATGTGTTATGGCACAGTTGTAATCAGCTATGTCCAGGTCTTTGTCCTTCGTCCTGAAATAATGACCAATGTGCCATCCGAGATCATCAGCAACAACAACAACAAAAATGTTTACATTATAATCATCTCTCTCTCTCTCTCTCTCTCTCTCTCTCTCTCTCTCTCTCTCTCTCTCTCTCTCTCACACATCACACACACACACACACACACACACACACACAAATAAAACAAAAGATATTTTATAATTTTTTTTTTTTTTTTTTAAACGGTCAATATATACCAGCATATCTATACAATACAAATCACTACATCAGTGTACTTGTTTAATACCTAGCTGGCCATTAACTTAATGAATCAAATTTATCAAAAAATTAATACTTGTCTTACCAAACTACTAAGTTTAGTATGACAGGCGTACTATCCACCAGGACAAAGGGAAACAATCGACAAGACGACGAGCAAGATGATGGAGAGACGAACCGGATGAAAATCTCGCAGAAAATACAGCAGGACTGGAAGACGTAGAAACGATAAGTGGATCTATTATGAAACTAATAAAGCTTTCGCTTCAGGGCCTCTAATCCCACAAGTGGCACCAGAAGCGATTTTTAATCCACATTTATTCAAAATTTTAATCAAAATCTGAGATGTGTCCAAAGTTTGTAAACCTGTCATGGAGCACTATTTCTTTCGAAGGGCCCGCATAACTGTTCAAGCTTCAAGGCCCATTAAATGCAGGCAACCACTAAATATACGCAACAGCGGGATGCTGTCGTATGTATAATGATGATAACATCAGTCTGTGTATATGTCTTCTAACTATATATGTCTCTCTGCTGGCCATGTATCAGTTTGTCTCATTGTTCAGTAAGTTGAAAATTTGATATTCTATTGATTTGCTGAAGAGTCAATGGGAATATTATGTTTTTAACTTGAGAATTATATTTCTGTCATATTGTACAATTAGTGTGATGTTAACTGCTAAACCTCTGGGAATAACATTCTCAAAATACGTCAGTTTAACAGAACATACGTTCTATACATATGTATGTGTCTCACTGAGCTTGTATTTCAATTTTCTAATGGAAATATTTCCCAAGACACAAGTAAAAGGTGAACACAATATTTTTTTTTCTTAATCCAAAGCAACACGATACAAACATCCTAACGGTTTTTGCTACTTATTCTCTATTATTTTCAACGTTTATTTAATTTTTTTTTTTTTTTTTTTTTTTAACAAAACCAGACCAGCTGGAAAGTCAGATCTGAAATTATTAATGTTGTTTCAGGTAGGATGATTTTGAAAGCAGAAAAGAAACATAACTGATAATCGTAAATTTTTAATTTAGTAGCAACAGCATTGGGTGCATTATGACTTTTGATAATTGGTTGGGTTCTGTTATCGATGTTTTTTTTATTTTTATTTAATTTAATTTAATTTGATTTATTTATTTATTATTCTAATTTCTTGGTGCAGAAAAGACAAATTCAAAAACCATCATGAGACCAAATCAATGGGAGGGTTTCTTTTAAAAACGAGTGTCATAATGGTTAAATGAACAGTTGTTAATGTTACCGACTCTTTTTCATTTTTACATGAACATATTTTTAACTTCAGTTATTTTTCAGTATCATGTCTGGTGTCCATAAATACATATAAAGGATGGATACTGGATAAAAAAAATTAAATACTCTCCTACGTTTTGAAATGAATACAAAATTGAAGACATATTCTTACAAAGCCATCCAAGAAAACAGCCAACAAAAACAGTTACATCAGTAATAACAATATTTTATTAGACTCCAACATTTAGCTTCCACATTTGGACAGTTCTGTTAAAAATAATATGACAGTAACATAACAATTATGACATCATAAATTTTTATATGAGGATACATGAGACCTGGAGCTGTGACGTCAGTTCGTGGACTGCTTCCAGTGTGTTGGGTTTCGTAGTTGTAAACAATAGTTGTATGCATATGCAAATAAATACATTGGAGCAATATTTCGATACAGAACACAAAACAATACAACATAATTAACAATTATAAAAACAGACTATGAATTACTGTCACTGAACAAAGTGTTTTGATTCTGTTATTAAAATATAGAACACTGAAGAAATATATTATCATCTTTCATGTTCTCTCTCTATTCAGCATTAAACTTTCCTCTCTCTCTCTCTCTCTCTCACATACATACACACAGAAACACATTCACATCCTATTTATAAAATACTTTTAATTGTTCTGACAACACTTATACATGAAAAAATAAATCAAACAAAATAACATTAAGAAAAAAAATTATAATAAAAAAAAAATTTGGAAACATAAATTTAAAAATCCATAAATTCATTTGGTCTGAAGACATCTGAATTATCAAAATAATATATATATATATATATATATAAGTGTTTTACAAAGAAAAATAATATAAAAATTAATTGGAAAAATAAGTAAACATACAAATAAATTTTCAAAATGCATAAATAAAACAATTGGGGTCTACAAAATGAAAGCTGAAGTAGCTTCAACTATGCTGTTTATAGATATCATAAATATTCATGACTAGTAGCAGACATAATCAAAAATCATTATTTGATTGAGAAATGCCTTCAAACGTTTTCAGTTAAAGGCATCTAACGAAGATTGGCAAATCTAATAAGTAATGTCTGGGACAGGTTGTTTTACTGTTTCTTTTAAAGATTATTTGTCTATATTTATATCTAACTTTGGGACGATATTAGCACTAAATGTAGCTTTGATTTAAGCACTATTTTTATACAAAGGCCTGGTGTAAAAGTAAATAATAATAATAATAGTAATAATAAAAATAATAATAACAATAATAACATAAATAAAAATAATAAAATAATAATAATAATAATAATAATAATAATAATAGCAATACCAATACCAAGAATAAATAAACAAATAACATAAAAAGATGAAATACCACTATTATGACAAATTCAAAATATCAAATCAAATTTGTTTGCACACAAAACATCCATTAGATAAAAATATTGTAAACTTTATGAGCAAAAGGAAAATTAAGGAAAAATGTGCTTTAATAACAATTTATAAGTTTAGTCAGTAATGTAATTTTGCACAAATGTTATTTTGAACATAAATGCTGCAATCTGCAAAACTTAAATGTGTTTGTTTGTGTGTATACATATATATATATATATATATATATAAAACAAAATCATCAAGTACATGAACAGAAAAAAAAAAGAATAATTATGTCAGAATGTGTAATTCTGATTCTTCTTTCATAATCATAAAAACATTTAAATGAAAAATATAGACAATCGATAATCATTTCTCAAAAGACATATACATCCATCAGTCATTGTAATCGTTATCTAAATGATGAGATGAAATTTTTTTTTTTTTTTACAAAATATATGCATCAATCATTAACAATGCAATCATATACATGAGAAAGAAACTAGAAAGTATTTTATATCCCTCAAAATATATTGTTTTTAATCATTTTAGTCATTCTTAATCATATTAATGATCATAAGAATGACAAATGATAGGGAAAAAAAACATTAGATTAATAACCATTTCACAATTAGACCCACATCAGCTTTATCAGAGGACTATAATCTGTATCAATATGATCCTCCTGCCTCATAATCCATTAACACAAAATCAATTTAGGCACTTGCAGATTTGCATACATATTAAATCTTAGACCAGCAGCCACACACACACACAGAGAGACAGACAGACACACAAGCCTCAGGGAAATAAGCTTTCCTTTTCACAATAAATGAAATGTAGAAATAACAATCGTCTATGTTAGAGACATCACTTCAACTCTTGGGAGGGATTTATTGTATTATCTGGTACAAGATTTCAATAGAATCAAACACACGAGAAGTGAATGTCAATAGGGCTGTACTGAAAACAGGATTATTCTTACTTTATCTCTCTGTTTAATTGTGTTTACTTCCGTTTCTTAAGACAGCTTGAAGAATTAAAATTCATAAAATATATCTATCTTTTAATTAGAATATCTAGAAAACGAAAAAAAAAAAAAAAAAATAAAAAATAATTGCTTTATTTGTATTGTTGTTGTTGTGGTTATTAATAATGTACACAAAAAAAAACTGTTTAAAAATAAAAAATAAATATTTAGTTTAAAGCTTTATACCATAAAACAAAAAAAGGTAATATTCATATATATATTTTAATTTATAATTTCTATAATTAATTCCCCAACACGTTTTGATGTCCATGCTTTACTTTAAAAATCTTGTAGATGATGTTATTTTTTTATTTATTTTCTACTTTTGAACACAGCTTATCCTTAAAACAGTTTTTATTATAATTTAAATTTTTATTTTGTATAAATGTTATTAATATTATTTTTAGCTACTGTTTGGACATTTATTTATTTAATAATAATAATAATAAATAACAAAGAAGAACCATTTCAGCTAAAAATGTTGAAATATAGCAAATTTATTAATTTTGTTGACATAATATTACCACAAAAAAAAAAAATAAAAAAAAAAAAAAAAAAAAAAAAAAAAAAAAAAATAATAATAATAAAAAAAAAATTAAAAGAAAAGAAATATTTATTATTACTAAAGGTTCTAATTAACTGGTAGATTGATTTATACTAAAACAGTTAATCTAATCTTTACAATTACTCACTGTTTGGTCCAAATTAATGGATAATAATAATAATAATAATAATAATAATAATAAATATATAAATAAATAAAGATAACAAAATTTTTAATTAAATAAGAAAAATGACTGATCAATACTTCTTCACATTAACATCTCAATGAGTTCAACTCATTGTATGACGTAATTAAAATAGCATTTCCTTTCCTTTAATGGAAATGAACTCTTCCACTGTTGACCTTTTGACATCATATTAGCTATCAACCAATTATGACATCATACTGAATGAAGTATTTGCTAAGCAATGGCCTTGACTTATGTAATTACAACAGGATTTCCTTTAATGGAAATGGACTCTTCCACTGTTGACCTTTTGACATCATATTAGCTATCAACCAACTATGACATCATACTGAATGAAGTATTCACTAAGCAATGGCCTTGACTTACACCATTTGTAACAATGGATTTTCTGGTGGCACTGTTTTGTATGTGTTTTTTTTTTTTTTTTTTTTTTTAATACATCATATTCACAAACTTATCACAAAATGTTGTAATTCTGTAGACATTGAAATCACAATTCACTATACTGTTTTGTCTGTCTAGGTGAGGAGTTTTCATTTTTTTTTTTTTTTTTTACACATACACAGTCTTTTCTGTCCTGATTCAGATTCACTCAATACATAATTTCATCAGTTTTGTTATTGTTGCTGTTGTTGTTTATTTTTGCTGTAATGACACCTTTGTTTTTCTCTTCACTGTATTTCTCTGTGATGTCGCCTGCATTTTTAACTTTTTCTCCACCAGATATAAACTCTATCCAACATGCTCATTATAAGACTAGTAAACAATTATATTTAGTAGTAGTGGTAGTAGTAGTAGTAGAATCTTCCAGTGTATTGGTTCATGTTATTTCAACACTTCAGACTGGGTTTAGTCTTCTTGTGTAATTCTTCAAAATTTGTTTTTCCCATTATACAGAACATCTATCCAAATTGTGTAGTCCATAATACTTTGCATGTATTGTTCGGAACCCATTACTGGACTCCACATGAATTCAGATGACAGCCAACAATCTCAACACAACGAAAAATCATCTTGGATTTTAAATCAAATAAATGAAAAGAAAACATTTTACTCCATTAACACAAAAACAATATTGCTTTGTTCTCATATGCAAACTTGGGCGGAAAGGAATGACATCTTTTTTTTAATATATATATATATATATATATATATTTTTTTTTTTTTTTTTTCAAATATAATTCCGAATTTTTAAAAAAAAATTCTGGACCGGACGATGTTGTTCTCGACGATGTTGAGCTAAGAATGTGCAGAGTTCTTGATGGAGCACTGTAGTTTTAAAACGTAACCGTTGCCGTGGCCCATGTCTCGCCATTCGTAACCGTTTTTCGTTCGTGTCAACACAACTCGTGGTTCCAGTAAAGTATCGCAAGAAGCTTCAGGAATCTGAAATAAAAAGAAGAAATTTAATTTTAAAACACAAAAATATATCTGTGTACGTGTATGTGTGTATGAGTGTGTATAAGTATGTGTATATGAGTGTGTTTAATGTATGTATGTATGTATGTAAAGTCATAACCTGTAATAATAAAATAGATTAGGTTAATGATTTTTCAAACACACTTCATCTCTAAAGTTTTTCTTCCTATGATACTTATGTTAATGTAATGTATATATGCATGCATGTATCTGTATGTATATGTATGTGTGTCTGTGTGTGTATGTGTGTGTATGTATGTATGTATGTGTGTGTGGATGTCAAGTGATCAACTGTAACAAATAAATTAAATTTATGGTTTTATAAATCCATAATATTTGATGAAAAGTTGTTCCTCACTATGATAAATATGTCAATGGCCTGAATGTTTCTATAATTATTCTGTCAAATACCCTTCTGTTTTTAATCTGACTTCATTCTGTTCACAGTGATAAATTTTGATTAAAATTAATGAATGTTTGCTTAATAATAAATTTGAAGAAAGAGATTAAAGATATCTGGCTACAAAAACAGTTTCTTGAAATTATATTGGGTTTTTTTCTATTCTGAACATCAGTCTTTCCTTTGGTTTGTGAAATCTTTTCGTAAATAATTACATATAAAAAACACAACAACTTTATAGTTATTTATTCATTTAGGTTGACAGTTAAAATTAAAATGCTAGCTCTGTGACATATCTGCAGAACAATATTTGCTCTAAATTACTTTTTATTCAAAATAAAAATCACATACATTAAAAAAAATAAAAAAATAAAAATAAAAGTGTATTATTTTCTCAAATGTTAACTTCTAATTTAACATGACCAAAAATTTAACGTATGAAAACAGAAATATGGGTATTTAAAATTAATTCACAAACACTAATGTAACATTTTAATAATTTAAGAAATTAGTTTCTAAATTAAAAGCTTATTATCTTCGTTACCTAATTTTCATCCTGACATTTAATTTTCTGTAATCACTTAATCCTTCCTTTCCAAATTATTTTCATATCTTTACATCTTTACATCCAATCAATAGCCTTTCACTGTTTGTGCATTTAGAAAATCTCACATTAAATCCTGAATTGATTAAACAAGTTGGTAAACATCCTGATCAATAGAGTGCATATGTTGACCCTCCAGAACAACAATACAGTATTGATAAAATCATGGACCCACATACAAAAATGGAATTAAAAACAGAAATGTTTTTGCAGAAATATATATATATATATAAACAATAATGATGATGATAAATAAGAAAGTTAAGTAATAATAATAATAATACAACAAATAAGTAAAAAAGGAGAGCACAATCATTAACTCATCCACAGATATTTTTCTCCTTACAGCTAGTGCTATGCAGTTGGTGTTACAAAGGCAATGATATGTACTGCCCTGTTTCTGGGTTGGTTCATATAAAAAAATTAAAATAAATCTATGGTTGCCAGTAGGAACCAGCATCAGTTTAGCTGTTTAATTTTTATGTAATTCATTCTCTCTCTCTCTCACACACACACTGTTCCACTCAATTTTGTATGCACATACCTTATTGGTAAGTAACTATTTAGAAAACTATACTTTATTATTATTATTATTATAAATTAATTACACATTATACATTCATTGTACTAATAAAAGTATCTTATAATCATTATTTTATGCTTTTTTCTTTTCTTTTCTTTTTATAATTTATTCTCCCTCTTTGGCTATATTTACATTATTAAAAAACAGCTGGCATTTTATCAATTTTTGCATTAAAGCTTCTCAGTTATCAGTATCACTTGAAATTTCACTAGTGTTTTATTAGTTTTTGTACTTAAGGTTTTGGTTGTTGTTGGACTTTGTTCTGTATTGATGACATCTGAACATGACTGTTTTGTTTGAATGTTGTTTACTTTACCCACCAAACTCATGATGAAGAATTAGCAGTGTGTTTGTCACAGTGTTGATGAAACAATATCACAGAGATGACTCAGTTAGGAAGATTTTCTTATTTTTCTCTCTGCAATCTAACTGAATGAATTTTGCAAACCTGATATCTCTTACTTTTTCCAATAAATTGAACAGACTTTAGAGCCTCAGTCAGTCCATCTCCCTGTCTATCTATCTATCAATGGAACAATGGATTTTGCAGTCTCTCTCTCTCTCTCTCCGTCTTTTTCTCCCTCACCCTATGTTATCTCTTTCTTTAACACACACACAAACAAAATTATATGCTACCAAATTTCAGTCACATTTCTTAGGCTGTCAGAAACATCCAATACTTATTTTAAAAACGTTTGATTATTTGCTAACAAATACTCTGGTTAATACTATTTTGGTCACTTCTTTCAGTTCACCATTACATACAAAACAGACTTCTTTGAATGTTTAGTTGACATAAAAACAATTTCAAATGATTAACTGACTGACAGAAGATGAAGAAAAAAAAAAAAAAAAAAAAAAAGAAAAAAGAAACCCATCAAAAAATAACTAGATCTCAGTCCACAATTTTTTTTTTTTTTTTTTTTTTTTAAGAACAGTTATATATCTAGATTTCATTTGACACTGTTGTTTATTTCAAGATTTAATCAGTGAATATCAGTTCTGATCAGTCATCTTGTTGAAGTGCTGATGCATTCACATTTGTTATCTGTTTGAACAGCTCCTTTGTAAAGCTGTAATGAGCTTTTCTTTTCTTTTTTTTCTATTGACTGCTGGCAACAGACAGATTATAGTGATTTGTCCACAAAAAAAAGAAGTAATGTCATTAAAATAATTGTAATAGAATTACTGCTTCTTTTTTGAAAACAGTGAAAAAAGAGACACTGTCAGACACAGTGAAAAAAAAAAAAAAAAAAGAAAAAAAAAGCTTGTACATAGAGAGGGGAAGTAATAAGATTGAGAGAGATTGAGAGATTGAAGCAGAGAGAGAGAGAGAGAGAGAGTGTGTGAGAGAGAGAGAGTGTGTGTGTGTGTGAGAGAGAGAGAGAGAGGGGGGAAATTAAGGTTGACAGAGTGAAAAAATTAATGATGTTGAAAAGAAAGAAAAAAAATGAAGAGAAAGAAAAAGAGAGAAAAAGGTTAACAGTGACAGAAAAAGAAAGGAAAGGAATTATCAAGAGAAAATAAAAAAACTAAATAATAAAGAACTTTGATTACAGAGACAAATCTGAACTGTCAGACCAGTTCAAATTTCATACAAACTGTTATCTCCACCACACGCAATCCTACATTTGTAGAAAGATACTGAAATGGTTGCCATGGAGACCAAACAAGACAGATGTTCTGACAGCAAGATCATGCCAAGATTTAAGTGCAGCAACTTCCTGTTATTTATTCTTCATCAAACTAGCAGATTTAGTAACATAATTTTCTATCTCAGCACTCTCCATACATTAAAAACTGTTTCTTGATATATCTGTGCATGTGTTTAGATAATTAGTATTATTTAGTTAACATTTTAATAAGCAGCAAATGGGCAAATACATACTACAAAAATATAAAACTTACTTCTGCATAAATGTAAAGAGGGTCCTCTCCCTCTCTACCTCCCTCCCTCCCTCCCTCCCTCCCTCTCTCTCTCTTACACTGTATTTTACCCACACACACAATGCATATTTGGTTCAAACTACTACAACATTTTAAGAAAAATAACAAACCAAATCAGACACAGCCCTGTCAATTCTGAGAACAGTTTCCAGACTAAATAACAAATCTTTCCCTGCTCCCAAACCTCTGGAGACTGTAACTTTGAGAAACAGGATCAACAGTAAACATAACAGTTATGATTAGTAATACTGACGGAAAAGATTTCAAAAGAATTACCATCATAGTGTCATGATCAGACTGTCATAAAACAGATTATTTTTCTCTCTGTGTGTTATAGATCTGACAGACGATGGGATAAGAACATGTCCTTCTTGGCTTATTTCTTTATGAAACAAGATATACTGATCAATCATTCGCACAGGGCAAAATGCTGCTAGTAGATACAGAGCCAAAACTGTCTATGATCAAATTTTTTGTTAGTACCTGTTTGGTTAATTGTTGACATATAATGATATAGAAAAATTTAATGTAATTGGAAGAATAAGTAGTCATATATGTTTTTCATTCTAATAGATGTTGTGTGTGAGAGCAGAAATATTTTATTTAGTAAAACACTCAATGCAATACTGTATGTTTTAGCAAAGAAAAGTATCTCACTCACTGACTCTTAATGTTTTAAACATACTGTTATTATGATGTCAAACAAAAAGGATAAGAACCAAACAACAAAATTAAAAAAGAAAAAAGAAACAGAAAGCTCACTGCTACCACATCAAGCATTAAAAAGAAAAAAGAAAGTAAGAAATTAGCAGTAAGTGATCTTTTATATGCACCACCCCATAGACAGTATAATGTAAACTATAATCTTTCATTATATCTCTTTTGCTGCACTGGCTGGAACGAGAAATGGCTAAATGCGTCTGCCACAATGGATCGATCCAGCAATCCAGTGAACCCTGAGTGGATGCTATGTCACACTCCCAAAAAATCTATTGCTTAAAAATCTATTGATCTGACTTTCACAAAGGGCAAGAAGCAGCTAAAAGATAGAAAAGCCAGCTGGATGTGCAGCCTGTCTTAGAACAATTTCTGTTGGTGCCATTTTGGTTAATACCACTTCAATCAGGCCTAATAAAATAAAGTGCTTAAAAAGATCCAAGAAACTGGTAATAGCAGTGTATGTAAAAATCATTATGTTTTTTTTTTTTTTTTTTTTTTTTTTTTGTATAAGCTTCATATAGCATATAAAAAGTAAAAAGAAAACCTCATAAATTTCAACAGATTCATCCATATTCATACACACATCTTTAAAACTTACTTTTGGAGAAGTGAAAAAAAAAAAAAAAAAAAAAAAAAAAAATACTCCTCTGAATGCATTTTGTGTATTTCCTATTTTAATTAATAATGAGATACAAAAAAGAAGAGATACCAGTTTAAAGATATCTGAGAAAACTAAATTTTCTCTGGTTTCTGCCATTCAGGTGGTGATGTCATAACTCCAGTTATTAGAGTTATATCATGGGTAGACTACTCATAATGACCTTCCAGATTCAGGAAAAAGAAATTTGTAAACGTTTGCCAAAGAAAAATAATATTATTTTTAACAAAATTCTGCTCAAATTAACATCTCTGGTCCATGGAACAAGGAAGCCTCTATATGACAGTAAAATGATTGCAGTCAAATGTTTTGTAATAGTGTTATTCTATTGACATAATTTGTTATTAATGATTTAAGACAGCTGAAACCAAATAACACAATATCTTTAAAAATGAAGAATTTATTTATTTATTTATTTATTTATTTTTTTTTTTATTATTATTATTATTATTATTATTTTTTTTTTTTTTTTTAACAATTCATTCATCTTGACACCAGTTAACTTTAAAAAATATATATTGACTATCAAAAACCTCATACCCTGAAGTTACAGCCATAAATAAAATTACTCAAATAATAAAATGCATTCAACCATGGTTTATTTACCTAAGACTGAACATGCTTGAAGTATTTCTGTGAATGAAATTACTGCACCTAGACCTCATAGTGTAAAGAGTTCAGTTATGAAAACATATCAAAAAAGAAGCTCACTATTATAATGTAATGTTGTGTGTCTCTGATTCGCTCTCTTTCGGTGTGTGTGTGTGGTGTTTTTGTGTGTTTGTGTGTGTGCAAAACAGATACAGATGCAGTCTAGCCTAATTCTAGTTTTTAAAACTGATTAATGCATAAATATATATGCATGCGCGCGCGTGTGTGTGTGTGTGTGTGTGTGTGTGTGTGTGCGTGAGTTCAGGATTTAATCAAAACTTGTACAACAACATGTCTGCTTCTCCAGTTCATTTATGGAGGGTGACTGTAGTTATTCAGTTATTCATTTATTTGTAAGATTTAATATTTGTCTGTGTTTATGTATGACAGAGAAAGACTGTAGACATAAGGAAAGTGATGAAAATAGAAGGAAAAAGAGAGAGGGATAGGAAGGATGGATATAGAAATAGAGAGAATGAAAGAGATAAAAACAGATAAAATGAGAGAGAGAGAGAGAGAGAGAGAGAGAGAGAGAGAGAGAGAGAGAGAGAGAGAGAGAGAGAGAGAGTGTTTATACTTACATAAACAGCTTCTAATGGGACATTTCCCTCCATCTGGTACAGCATGCGTCTACAAAGTTCGGCAAACTCATGTTTGCCTCCAGTTTCCTGACACGTTTCACTCACACCCATCCCATCATAGTACCCATAGGCTAACCTAGCTCCACCCACCCTGAAATAAAAATACAGCGATTATAAGGGTGCATGTTTAAGAAATAATTGCAAGGTGAGGGCAAAAAAAATCAAGACGTTAAATTTATAAAGATAATAAATAACAAACAGTAACAGAAATAACAATATCAACAAAATAATAATAAGGAGAAAAAGAAGAGGAAGAAAGCAAGTAATAATAGAAAATAATAATAATAATAATAATAGTAATAATAATAATAATAATAATAATAATAATAATAATAATAATAATAATAATAATAAAATAACATAAATAAGAATTTAAAAATATATATATATATATATATTTATTTAGAAAAGAATTTTTTTTTTTTTTAAATTTAAAATAAAGGAAACAACAATGATGCAGAATTCAAATCAAAACTTATTAGAACAAAATTTATTAAAAAACAATGAACATGAAGTTTGCCTCCATGAAAACTGTTAACACTGAGCGCACAGACAGGAACAAATTCTAATTACATTTGCCTAAAAAATCTGTCATTACATCAAGTTCAATTAAATTTTTTTTTCTCTGCAGTTCATGTAAACTGGAAAATTGGGTTACTAGGTCAACTAAAATGTAAACATTCTGTAGTTGATAAGATTTAAATAAAATAAAAAATGAAAACAAAATAAAAGAAAATGTAATAAAGATAAATATAATACATAACATAATGCAACACATTATAGTAAAATAACAAAATTAAATATTTAATGAATTAAACTTCTACAGCACTTAATAAATCAGCTTGCCTATGATGTAATATTGTATTATTGCTAATAATTTTACAATAATTATAACTGTTACCTATACAATAAAATGTAAGTATTTTGACCATAATGATTATTTTTGTACACATACATGAATATGTGTACATCTGTGTGTGTGTGTGTGTGATAATTATATCAATAATAAACAGATATCAAGTGTAAAAAGTCAAGGGAGACACAGCATTTTAAAAAACTTTCAAAACCTGGATGATAAGTTTCTTTAAAATTGCCTCAAGTCCACGGCAATGAAGAGCAAACAAAAAATTAGCTTTTAAACAAACATCTTGTAATTTTGGAAAAGAAAGATTTCAAAAACAAATTCTAGAAAAAAAAAGAAGAAAAAAAGTCAAGACAGTGAGATTAACATCAGTTTAACACCAGCCATGTTCACCTCTTAAACAGTGGAGCAATGAGACTGCATCATGTGCATTTGCAATTAAATTAACTTGGCATGGCCCTGCCTTTTCTTGTCAGAGGCTGTGAAATGTTTACACTGAGGCCAGAAATAATTCCACAGTGTCTGGGTTTCTTCAGGCCTCAAATGCTGTTTTTGTCTGTCTGGTGTTTATTTACTGACCTCCTGCATTTTGAAGGAAATGGAATAATTTCTGTGTGGAAAGTTACGTGGTTCCAGAAATCAGGAAGAATTCATTGTTTTCAGACAGTGCTCAAGGGCAAAGGCATGATGTTATGAGGATTTAGCAGGTTCAGGTATTCCATATATTCACAGTTTTTCCCTTTCCAAACACTATTTCAAATTGTTTATCAAAGCAGTAGAGTTATTATGTGTTTTTCTGACTGCATAATAAAAGGTTCCTTGTTGCTATCTCTTATGTCGGTGTCATGTAAAACTATGTTGTTGTTGTTGCTGTTGAAAATACAACTACTAGTACTACTACTATTGTTATTCAATGCAGAATTTGTTCAGTGCAGTATTCACAAAATTAATTCAAAGACATAAAAAAAAATTATACACACACACACATATACACAACATACATTATATACATATACATAAATAGCATATTAAAAAAAAAAAAAAAAAAGTGATTAATACATTAAAAAAAAAAAAAAAAAAAAAAAAAAAAAAAAAAAAAATTAAAAGAGAAAAAAGAAAAAATCAAAATTGAGAAAAAGAAAAAACAAGCTGTTACAAAAACCACTTAAAAATATGCCAGCAGTAAATTTATCAGTTAATCTTTCACACCAGGAGAACCTTACACACCTAGACATATGTTCAGTGGAAAACTCACTTCTCTAGTGTCTGTTTCTGACTTGATCACAAACATCTATCAGAGTATGACACCAATACACAGTGATGCTTTTTCACATCAATAAAACAAGATTGTAATCAACCCAGCAGTCTTCCATGTCATTAAAATGTGACTACATCTGGTTTCATAAAAAAAATTCTGTAAATTAGGTGGGATTTTTGTGTTTTTTTGTTGTATCTTTTTAAATGAAAAAAAAAAAAATATATAATAAAAAGCTACTATAATTTGATTTATATTTAAAATGAAAAAAAAAAAACATGATTCTGATTAAATTTCATTATCAGTTTATAATGGAATTGAAAAGTGCCTTTTACATTTATCTTTTTACACTGTATATATATATATGTGTGTGTGTGTGTGTGTGTGTGTTTGTGTTTGTATTGTTTTTCATATTTTATTACAAGAGATTTTCATTTTTAATGAGAGATATATTTTGGAGAATTAAGAGACATAGGGAGAATATGAGAGATATATGAAGAACTGTATCTCATAGTCACAGAGAAAGATAACGAGAGATATACAGAGAACTGTACCTCATACAGAAAGATAACGAGAGATATACAGAGAACTGTACCTCATAGAGAAAGATAATGAGAGAGAGACATAATATGTACACTGAAAGAAAATTCAGAGAGAAAGACACTGAGATTGAGAGAAAACCCTATAACAATACAAACTAATTACCCTTTCCATTTTCCAAATAAAGAGAAACTAAGGTGGGTATTAATTTTAAAAGGATGGACAGATAGACTGAACTTGTTGGACTGAAAGAAACAAAGAAAGAGAAAGACAAAGGAAAATACAAATGAAAATAAGAAGTTACAAAACTGAACCGATACAGGCAGAACAAATTTTGCAAAGTCACAGGAGAACAGACATTTTTACACATACAACACACAGCCACAGACATGTTATAAAGATAAAAAAAAAACAAAAAAACATGAACTTATTATTGTAAACACAATTTCCTGCATTGTCATGTTTGATTCACTCTGTGTACTCAATGAAACTGGTGAAATGTAAAGGTGGAAAATGATAAATTGCTGTCTGGAGTAATGTAACCTGGTGTCTGATTGTGTGTGTGTGTGTGTGTGTGTGTGGAAATCCTTGATTTTAGATTTAAAAAGTTTATCTGTTAAACACACACACATATTTTCCTCCTTTTTCTTTTTATTTATGTATTTACCAACATTATTATTTAAGTATTTGTTATAAAATAATATTTATTCAAACATTCATTTTATCTTTGTTACATAAGAATCTGTTCCCTGGTTCTAAATTAAACAAAAAACTGATTATTCCATCTTTTGTGGATAACAAAAAAAGTTTATGACCAAAAAAAAATAAAAAAATTGCTGCTTTATTTTTGTCATTTTGTTAAGGCTGTGATATATTACCTCATCATTCCTGTCACTTTTGTTTTATTATTAATGGCTGCAATAAAAATGCTGAGATCAAGTTTTCAAGATCTGTTTATCATTCTGTACTACGTGACCATCAGTCACTGAGTGCATGCAGAAAAATTCTAGGCTTACAGAAACAAAAAATATTCAGAGCATTTCTTGAGACAAAAAAATAACATCAATTTCAAATGAGGCACCAAAATTATTCTTTACATTAAAAAAAAAAAAAAAAAAGAAACAGTTATTAGTTTATTCTTTATGATTAACTTGTTGCCCAGCCCATTTCAAAAATAGTGATACAAATTTTCATGATCTCAGAATTAATGCATAGACGATGCCTTATCTTATGCATGTACTAAAATTTTGCATACAGCTTTTTTTGATGGTTTTTCCCTACTACTTCTGCAATTCTTTGTTTAACTTTTATTAAACCTTGAATATAAATATTAATTAATAAAAATTTTAAAAATAATTTGTTTTGTATATGATCAGTTTTCCCAATGATCCAGTGACCCAGCACACCTTTAACACCTGTTCTGTTAGTATTACTGAGCAATGCATCCCACTTAAGAAATAAAGAATAAATGTGAAATACAACTCACCTGATATCTGCACATGTATATGTTTTAAACGGAAATAATCCTTTCTGAAATTCTGGTGAGCACGACACATTTCGTCCTAATACGACTGTGTTTTTCTTGAACGGTAAATCTGTAAATAATAAAAATAAAAAAAATAATAATTATAAATATTATAAGTACATACAAATCATCTAGTTAACAATATTCAGTACAGATGAAAATGAATAGCTTTAATGAAATTGTAAAAGGAAAACCTTTTTTTTAATTTTCTTAATCTTTTGCTAAATTCTATTATTACAAACATATCTGGTACCAGAATGAGAAAATCATTTGGTAATTCAAAAAATATATTTTATTTATTTATTTATTTATTTATGTTATCACAAGGTGTATCCAAATTTTAATTATAACAGACAGACACAGTCCCAATCTGAAGATCTGATTGTCAATTACAATGAACCGACTGTCCTTAATATCTTTTACTGTTCATTACCGAAAATAACTGCTTGCTTATCTAATACAAATCATCTTTTCCCAAAATAATTATTGCTTGCCCCTTCATTACAAACTGCCTTTCCTTTTTACCTCTCTTGCCAAAAATAACTGCTTGCCTGTTTAACAAAAATCAAATTTCCTTTAATCTTTGTTAACCAAAATAATTTTTTTTATTTTTTTATTTTTTTATCACAAATCAACTTTTTATTTTGTTTTCGTTACCCAGAATAACTTGTTGCACATTTTAATGTAATGAAAGAGATTGTAGAATGAGTGAAGAAGAAGAGAAAAAAAATCACTTATCGTTAAAAGGGATCAACAGAAATCGTACAGCATTAGTCAGTTTTACTCGTGATTTGATTTCGATAATGAACCTGGATACAGGAAGGATTCTGAGTCATAGAAACTAGGACAGAATTTCACCTGACATTAATCAGATCTACTTTATAATTTACACCAATTCTTTTTTTAATGTAAAGAAAAGAAATTTGTTTCATCTTTTATTCACAAAATTGTAAGTCATTAAACAGAGAAGATTTGATTAACAGTTTTATCTTTTATCATTTCTCTCTCTCTTTTTGTTCTGTTTTCTCAGTTATAAACTTATATTTGATTTTTTTATTTACAAAATGAGATGACATTCAACTACAAATCTAATTATCTTACTTTTTTGTAGTTCTTTTATCTTTTTAACCGGAAAAGTATTAAAAGAAAGAAAAAAGAAAAGGAAATGAACTTTTATGAAGAAGACAACTAAATGCATGTGTACTGGAATTATGTGTGTCAGCCATTAAAGATGAAGTTTATTTTTTTTTTTTTTTTTTATAAATCCTGCTTTTTTTGTTCTTGTCAACTAATATCAATATCAGAACCATAATTTTCTCTCAGCTACATTACTTAAAGCAAGAGCATAATGGAATATATTAAAGCAATAACATTAAACAATGGTTTGTTTAATAATAACAGCAAAATATACTGATTATTTTTTCTATCATCAGCTGGTACATTTAACCTTTTTTACAGTCTTCAGCAGCAGCAACAATTTTTTATTATTTAGACCTTCCCAAATACAGCAAAACATAAAAGTTAAAGATTTTGACTATCATACAGCAACGGTTGGAACTCTGAGATGGTTTGATCTTGCAATCCTTTGTGATTCAGACTAGAACTGGTATCAGTAATATAAATGGGGACTTTCTGTAATGTATAAAATCTTGGACTAGTGCTGGAATGAAAAATAAGCTGGAAGTAACTATTAAAAGAACTGATACAACAACCTCCATCACTCAAACCAATGTTGGTTTTAGTAATATACTAATCAGATTCTTTGCAGATTTGATCCTGCAGTGGATCACACCCAGAAAAGACACTGGATTAAAAAGCAGACTTAAAGTAACAGTTATTAAAAAATGACTCTGATTTTACAATTCATGACTCAATTCTGGAAAGAAAAAATAGGCAAATGTGGATACTAAAAGAAAATGCTGATCCCACAAACACTCAAGAATTGATCCTAGAACCCCTCTAGCCTGAAGACAAAGTCATGAAATCATTCATCTGCAACTCAAACATTAACATTTCACACTGTCAGTTCAAAAAAGACAAAAGTCCTATTCATTTAGCCTGAGGTAAAATGACATCCGAAACGTCCTCTGATAATCTATCCCCTATAGTTATAACTTTCAGGCAGATCTTATAGCTTCTTTCTTTTTTTTTAAGTTCCTTTTCAGGCAATTTAAAAACAAATGAAAAAAACATTCTTAAAATATCTGATGGCCACAGGGTACCTTTCTTTGTGAAGATAAAATGAAAAAAAAATAGTAAAATATATTAAAAAAAATAACACCCCAGAATATATTGTGGTCTTCCAGTGCTCCTTATAGTTTTTTTTTTTTTTTTTTAATGTGTATATATGTATATATGTTTGTGTTTGTATATATGTAATGTATCATAGATGACAACATCTTTTCAGAAAATTCCCTGGAGTGTCGAAACAATTTTGATCCCAGTATAAAAAAAAGAAAAAGAACTATGCTGAAATTTAAACAACAATCGCAGGACAATTTGATTTCTTCAATTCTTGACAGAAAAAAAACTATCTTCAGTGAAACCACATAGCCACACACAGTGGTTAATGTCTTGTCTAAAAATCTTCATCTGCTACCAACTCTTGATTTTTTCCAATAAATACTGTGTGAAATCTGAATTCACAGCAGGCAATCCACATGATCAGCCAGATAAAAGGATAATTAAACAGCGAGAATCAGAGGCCAGTGGACTGAGAGTTTGTGATTTAATGTGGAAATGCAAACATTATTGTTTAGAGACAGAGACAGAGATGGATAAAAAATGAGTTAGAGACAGAAAAAAAAGAACAATAACATGATTAAAAACTGATCTAAATTAAATATATCTTCAGAATATAACTTCAGGATTGACTGAAACTGATAGAAGCAGACAATATCTGGATAATAAAAGAGACAGGTACTGCTATACAGAGAGAGAGAGAGAGAGAGAGAGAGAGAGAGAGAGAGAGAGAGAGAGAGAGAGAGAGAGAGAGAGAGAGAGAGAGAGAGAGAGAGAGAGAGAGAGAGAGAGTATGGCAAATACGCATCTAAATAAAATAATAATAACTTCAGCGGTATACAGATAATAAAGACAGATTCTGCAACATAGATATAAAAAGGAGAAAACCATGTAGGCAGATACATATAAAAATGAGAAAGAGAGAGAGGGAAAAGAGAGTATATTTAAAAACACACACACAAAAAAAAGTAACAAAGAGAGATAACATGTCCTATAAGACAGACTGATAAAGGCAGTCATGTATCTAGTCAGTGACAAAACAACAATACTCTCAGCGACCTTCAACTAACTGTTTATTACCACAATGTCCAGTGACGACTGTTTACGAGCATAACTGACCAGCGTCATATCTCTTAATTAAATAGTTCTAAATCCAGCTCTGACGTGGCAGTCCTCTCCTCTCAGCCTTTGTGTTGTTCTCCTTCCCTTATTTTTCTTATCCATACACAAGATATATATATAGATATATATATATATATATATATATGTAGAGAACACAATTACTAACTCTGATGCTGTATTTCTTGACTAATTAGAAACACTGGGGGAAAAAAAAAACGTCTGTATGATGGTCCTAATTAGAAGATTAATGAAGGGATGCTAACAATGTGGGTGAAAATGGAAAAAGCACCTGAGGCATTGAAGATAATAATTGCAATATTATCTGTTGTATCAAAGAAAGTCTGGTTTCAGAATTGAAAAAATTATAATTGTTTGATGGCGTTTGTAAGTATGTGTGTGTACAGTTATATTTGATGTGGTTCTTTGTGTGTTTTAAGTATGTATGTATGTATGTATGTATGTTTGTCAAAAAACACTGTGTTATGTGAGTGTGTTTGTGTGTGTGTATGTAATGTGTCTGTGTACTGGTAACTGTATATGTGTCTTTGTATCTGGATGTGTGTGTGTGTGTGTGTGTGTGTGTGTGTGTGTGTGTGTGTTTCTACCTTTTGATCTACCTTTCAACCTTACTAATCAACAAAAGCATTAAGATAAACAGAGTAAAAGTAAAAGAAACTAAATTTCTCATTACAAAGTTGCTGAACAAGACCAGAAATCTTGTCTAACTAACCGTGTGTAATTAATAGCACATCTATGGGCTAATACTGTTTAAATAAATAAATAAATAAATAAATAAATAAAACCACCAATCCTTTAACTATCTGGCATTTATTTCATTACTAAATACATCACAACTTGTTTTATTTCTCTGCTAGTTTATTTTCATTGTTAAAACAATGATTGTATAAATACACAGTTAATATTGTTATAATGGTCATTACAAACTGTAGGGAGAAAGATATGTCTGAACATTTTTATGCAGTACAGAGAATATGCATACGTGCGTGAATAACATATTCAGTCCTAGTCTAATAGAAAATAAAATAAATTCAATGCATGGATGAGAACTGTTGCAAAAACTGGTTAATATATACATATATATATATACACACACACACACACACACAAATATGTACAGATATAAGTGTAGAAAAAAAAAAAATTTTTTACAGCAAATTATTCAATGCATTGAAAGCTGTTGCAAAAACACATTTTTCATATATATGTGTATTTGTGTGTGTGTTTGTATGTGTATGTGTATGTACACACACACACACACTAAATATATAAGAATAAACATACGTAATCACATACTTTTACACACACACACACACACACACAATCAGACACCAGGTTACATTACTCTAGACAACAATTAATCATTTTCCACATTCACACCTCACCAGTTTCATTGTGAATCAAACATGACAATGCAGGAAATTGTGTGTACAATAATAAGCTGCCACTAATTTAATTTCATGTTGTTGTTTTTTTGTTTTTTATCTTTATAACATGTCTGTGGCTGTGTGTTTTATGTGTAAAAATGTCTGTTCTCCTGTGACTTAGCAAAATTTGTTCTGCCTATATCGGTTCAGTTTTGTAACTTCTTATTTTCATTTGTATTTTCCTTTGTCGTTCTCTTTCTTTGTTTCTTTCAGTCCAACAAGTTCAGTCTATCTCTGCATCCTTTCTAAATTAATACCACCTTAGTTTCTCTTTATTTGGAAAATGGAAAGGGTAATTAGTTTGTATTGTTATAGGTTTTTTTTTTTTCTCTCTCAGTTTTGTTTCTGTGTACACATTATGTCTCACTCACTCTCATTATCTTTCTCTATGACTATGAGGTACAGTTCTCCATATATCTCTCTATGTCTCTTTTAATAAAATATGAGAAATCTTTAAAAATGAAAATCATAAGTACAAAATAAAAATGTAAAAATAACTAAATAATAATAAAAATGTTACAGTATTCACTGAAGGCTTTAAAAAAAATAAATAAAAAAGAATTATAAAAGAAATAAGAAGGAAACATGAAACACATTCAAATAAAAAAAAATAAAAAAATGTACAATATTTGCTTTAAGAATACATATTGACCAATTATCCAAAAGAGAGGAAGCTGAGAAATATTTACCAATATTCTGTGCTATCAGAAAATTTGCTCTGAACAGGAAATGAAGTTGAACTTAAGATATCTCTTCTGGCTATTTTAAAACTGAATTTGATTTCAATTCCAACCACAGAAGGGATAACATTACTAAGCTGGCAACTAAAGCAGAATTAAGTTAGACCTGCTGAAACTGATAAGGATTTTTTTTTCTTTCGTTTTAACAGTCAATAAAAGTTCAAGACACAAAGTTCAAATTGTTAAATGTTAAAGATAAATTTTATTTGAATTCAGTTTAACTTTTTTTTACTTTTACCTTTTATTTTTCATAATATATACATTGTATCAATTTGACTGTTATTAATTTTTCTTTATTTTACGTCTATTTATGAATTATGTAAATATGAGGATCCTTATTCTTTCTGTTTAGTTGGTATACTCAATTTTAATTAACTATTATTATTATTATAAAATTACTTATTTTGACTGTAAAAATAGTAGATTACATACTAATGATAGAGGTAAAAAATATGTTTTTCAAACTATAGCCCACCAAACTTTGTCATAAATATGTAAGTGAGATCTTGTAAATAAGTGAATTGATAATAAATAAATAAATAAATAAATAAATAACCCCCAAAAATAATACAAACTAAAAACCCTTTCACATTACCAAATAAATAATAAAAGCACTTCAGAGACTACACGTATACAAACAGTACAGACTAGTACTGGTGATAAACAATGATTTAATGGAATAAGACCATAAGTATGCCCAGACCATCCAAGCCATTAGCCAGCCATTAGATAATCCAGCACTGTCATATGGTTACTTTTTTACTGAGGCCATTAACTATCAGACATTAAATAACAAATATAACACACAGCAGAAATAAGAAGACTGGTTTTGTTTTCATGTAAACGCTTAGTCTAAAGCGAAATTTAATTGCACACACAAACCAGGCCATCTGTCATTCCAGACTGATAAGATTAAATATTCTAACTGATGTGACAGTTATAGTACACTTGAGTACAAAAATGTTACTGATAATGTTACTTAAATGCTGAAAATGTGTTTTTTGTGAAGGTGATAAAATATTTTGGATTTTTTAAATGTTCTTTTTTTAAATTTTATTATTTACTTATTTAATATTTCTATTCATTTCATTTCATTTTTTTTTTTTTTTTGTGTGTGTTTATTTGCCAATATGTCATTGATAAGGTTGCTTAAATACTGAATGTCATTTCGTAAAGCTTACATCACAAGATCATTAAAAAAAAATGTTTTAAAATGTTTTGTTTGTTTTTTTTGTTTTTTTTATTTGAAGCATATAAACATATAAACAGACAAAAATAGAACTAGTATTAATTTTATACTGAATTTTTAAATTTATTTAGTATTTTATAACTTGTAATTTTATATATAAATCTGAACTTTCCTCTCAAATAATCCGAGTAAAAATGGTTTTAAAAAAATGCTAATATTATATGTATTCCATAATTTTTACAGTCACAAATATGCAAATGATAAATATTAAATCTGATATTATATATATACATATTCACTGCAATGTTTAGTTCTTGCTGGTTACGTCACATCAGAAGCAAGCAGCCTTTGAAAGTTACATTTAAATACACAACCACAAACAAGATGATTTTAAATTATAATTTATCCATATTTGAAACTCATTAGCATATTGTTTATGTTGTCATTAATAAATTTAAAGAGCAACATTTAGGTCAGCATGCATGTATGTATGTATGTATGTGCATGTATATATATGTGTGTGTGTGTGTGTGTGTGTGTGTGTGTGTGTGTGTGTGCCCACACACTCTCTGATAATTATTTCATCAAGAGTGATTTATGTTTAAACACTAAAATGACGATAATAAATGATTTTATCACAAACATACTAACTGGTTTTGGTACCACAAAAAAGACAACATTAAACACTTACTTTTTTAAATGAATGTCAGCCTTAATGATTATTTGTATAGTATACATATGATCGAAATTATATATTATCTTAAAACACTAAATTCACCATAACATTTTTAATGTTCTTCCATTAATATATATTAACTTATGTTTTCCATTATACACTAATTACTAAATAATGTTTTTGTGTTTTTTGTTGTTGTTATTATTATCTTAGGAACTCAGTAATATTTTAAAGACTTTATAACTTTTAATTACAAATAGAGATACATCACTGTAGCATGACTTATAATAATATATAGTATGAACTTAAGAACATTCTTAAAACTCTCTAACCTTGACAAAGTAATAAAACTTGGCCTTAGTGTTTTCCTTTATTATTTTTCAAGAATATCAACCCTAGTAATCTGTGCCTTCATCATCATCATTATTTTACAAACAGAAAGTTACCTGACATTACTGGTAAAGTAATAATACTAATAGTAACTAAATCTAAGAATTTTTTAGGATCATGTTTCCTATAGAAAGTAAAATATACTGGAACTTGTAAGTTGCTGGTACTGCATCTCCAACTTCAGTGTAATTGTCTTTATTATATTTATTTGGCTGGATTTAGGACACTGCTAAAAAAAAAATATATACTCAATATGATTGAGAATTGACCTCTAACAGATAAAAATCAATACATTTATTGGCCTTTGGTCTTGTTGTTGTCCATTTAATAAGGAAACATGGCAGTCTGAATACCGAATGATTTACCACATTAGTTTTGATTAATTCTGGTTTATATATGGAACAATGATTAACTGTATTTATTTAGGTACATATTATAGATAAACATGCACGTGTGTGTGTGTGTGTGTGTGTGTAAACAACACATATTTATGGATACATGTAGTACAGACATGTTGCTAAATCATTTTTATTATAAAGATCCTTTTGAAAAAGATATTTCATTTTGCCCTGACAGCTTTTATAACAGTGAAAAGTGTCTGTCTACATGTCTGGGTGTATTTGTACCCTTCAGTCTTACCCTTTCTCTTCCACTCTGCATGTATTTATTTATTTTGATTTAAATGTACCATGACAAATGTCAAAATCAATATGCACACTAAATTAATAATAAGGAATAATAGTGTCATTATAATGCCATGATAAATATTCGATCAATTGTTGCCTGAGATCAGAGTGCTCATGTACTGAATAAGAACAAGAATAAATGAATAAAAGAAAAATTGAAAAAAAATATATTAGCAGTTCTCAACAAGTTTTATATTATTATTATTATTATTATTATTATTATTATTATTATTATTATTATTATTTAAATGCTTGTTTTAGCGAGTTTTAAAACATTTCCAATTTCAACCTGGATACTCAGAATAGTGTGTTGGAACTGTCCTATATTAATCAGACTAAAGCGCAGTTGCTCAAACTTGATCAATCTGTTTTCAACCCAGATTTGTTTGATCACTTTTACGATTCTGAAATAGTTTTCTAAAACAACAAAATATACGTCACTCAAAATATCAGCATTTATTATTATTATTATTATTTTTTTTTTTTTTTCCCTTCTCTTTTAGTTTGCAGAAAACACGTAACATCTTAAAATGTCAACAATTTTGTTTATCTTGCATGAATGGGGGGAGGGATGAAGGGCAGTATTAAAATGTAAAACCAATATGAATATACTTTAAACAGCCTAAAAGCCAATCACCCAATGCTCCAGTTTTGCCAGTATATTAAGACTAAACGTCTACTGTGCACAACATGGTAAACAAAAACTTTTGACTCTAGACTTCTTTCTTGTTTTATAACTAAAACGCAAAAAGATGTGGACACAAACAAAAATAATAATAATAAATAATGAAAACAAACAAACGGCAAATATAGTTAAAAACTTACCGCCTTTTCTGTGAGTTGATAGAGAACATAGAGAAAGAGCGACAAAAGACAGCAACGAGAAGAGTAATCCAAGCAGACGATCACACTCCATTTTGTTTTTGTATCGCGCGAACATTGCCGACTCGATCAAAACAAAGATAATACGCGCTACACTACAATGTATCGACAGCCTCATTGACCCTGGCGTGAACCCATATCTCTGACCAATCAGAGTCCAGACTTTCTTTTCGAGGTGTGGTGGTTTATCAGCACTTATAACCCGTTTCAAAATAGTTGAACACAAGAATTGCATCATCGGAAATAAAATGAATTATGACCTGTAATGCAGCATCGAACACATCGGCATAATAAGACATTTGAGCATTTGAAACGTGCACGTTCTCACTTAACATTCGAAACGTCTGCCCAAAACCACTGATGCCGGTTGTGAGTCCTAGACAGAGTTCGAGAGAAAGTGATAATTCCAGTACCTCGAGGCAATACGACATAGTAAATAGCGATAAAGATGGTTTAAATATTATAATAGAATTGATTAATGTCAGTAACTGAGATTCTACATTGTCTGCGATTACGAAAACGGTGATTTATCTGAATCGTGTCTGCATGAACATCAATAAATAAATAAATAAACAGAAAAAGTATTAATTAATTTATTTATTTACTTATTAGTTACTTACTTTTGAACTTGCTGCAGTTATCTACTGATCTCTTATAACAATGAAATCATTATATAATATAATATTATATTTATGATTTTTTTTCTTAATCGAATGATTATGCGACCCAGTCTTCTGTGACTTTCTTCCTTGATAAATAATACGATTTGCCTCCCTTCGTTTATATTCGTTAGTACTCTCCTAAACTAACGGCTGGACACGAAGAGAAAGACAACAAAATGGAAACTGACAAACATGAACACTTTTTTCTACGATCTTTATGAATCAGAATTAGTAGCAGAAAAATGAATGGTATCAAAATATTTAGCAAAACTGAGGTCTGTCATGCCTTAGGACATACTCATTACATTGGTTTCCCAAGGCAATAGCGAACTTGTCTTTTTTTGTTTTCCTTAAGGTACCTAGGCTAATGCATTTTTTTGTTTTTGCCAAATAAAGATGTATTTTACATGAATCGAAAGACATTGAGTCCCAGAATAAAAAAAAAAAAAAAAATTTTGGAGATATAAAAATTGTCAAAATTCCACAGTTCGAGCATAGGTATCTTAAAAAAAAAAAAAAAAAAAAAAAAAAAAAAAAAATAATAATAATAATAATAATAAATAAATAAATAAATATATATATAAAATAAAACAGAACCTTATTTCAAGAGTCATCTTTATCAGATTTGCATGATCTATTCAGTAAAGTTTTTTGTTTATAATGACCTTAACAGAGGTAGATTTAACTGAATTAAATATAATGTGTTTGGCCTGTTTCATTTGATATATGAACATTTGATCATTCTTCAGTAAGACTTGTCGTTCGTGAATAAAAAATTTTAAAATCTTTTAATTTTTTTTTTTTTCTCTCTCTCTCTGTTATTTTGATGTTTACTTCTGCAGAAGAGCTTAGAGAGTTGTCGTTCCTGATAGGTTACTGTTGATGGATCGAATCTAGAGCTTCACTTCAAATGGATATTAAACAATAAAGACGAGAGTCAATTGCCAAACAAGAGAGAGAATATGAAAGAAGATATGTCAACACGTTCCATTTAAATAATCTATTCAGGGAAATCGACCAATTTCATTTTTATATTTATTTATTTAATTTAATTTTTTTTTTCTTACATTTAGTTGCCATTTTTATATGTTTTCCTCTTTCGCTTTCTTTATAGATTTTTAGTTACACCTTTTTCAAGAAATTGCCTTAGCAAAATAAACCGATATTTGATATTATTCTGGTTTAAATTCATCAAGTAAATTATCGTAACATTTTGAGGTTGGGAATTCGCCATAATTGAAATGTTTTTAATTTTTTTTTTTTTTTTTTTTTTTTAAAATTGGCATTTTGTCTGTAATATTATTTTGTATCACTGTGTTACATCACCGCAGATAAATGCATTTGTATAGACCAGCACAAAAAGTATTTAAAAAAAGAAGAAAAAAGAATTAAAATAAAATAAATAAAAAATAGTAATAAAATACCGTGCCTTTCATCCTCACGCAGAAAATCTCCATTTTCTTTGGTGATAAGGGGTTCACTACTAGTCTAGTGGAAGGGACTCGGGAAGGGCTAATTTCAATGGGCAATGGACTATGGTATTTTATTTTATTTTTTTATTTATTTACTATTAATCTTTTTCTTCTTCTTATTTGTTAACCGCCATCTCTCAATACGTGTTTAGTTCTATGACGCCATTTAATCGTTTTGAAAACATGTTTTGAAAAATGTGTCGAGCCTGTCGTTAAAATTAGTAGAATTTATGAGAGAGAGAGAGAGGGAGAGAGAGAGAGAGAGAGAGAGAGAGAGAGAGAGAGAGAGAGAGAGAGAGAGAGAGAGAGAGAGAGAGAGAGAGAGAGAGAGAGAGAGAGAGAGAGAGAGAGAGAGAGAGAGAATAATCTGGAAACGTTTCATAACGGATTTAATGAAAAGACATATACACACCAACACATATAATTATACACAACACTCGTGTTTACCCTGGAGCAACGTTTCTTCTTATTCTCTTGTCCTGCAGCAACACAACTGAGCTGATATTCCCTCGTAACAATGACCAGTGAAGTTACTGGTTAACACAGTGAAACACACTTAATATACTGTTCTAAAATCAGACTAGTAAAGTTTTAGATGCCCACACAGTCTTGCAGAAAAATAATTACTGTTACCGACTTTTCCACTGGAAGATGTAAATATGTTACTACAATTGTGAAAAAAGAAACATTTTAAATCGACAATTCTTCGTTCTTGTGTTGAAGTTTGTTTACTAGACTTTACTACGAATGTGTGTAAAAAAAAAAAAAAGAGAGAAATTTTTGACCCGTACGGTCTACCGTATTGTAACTTATTTGTGACTTAACGCGATATCGTGGTAACCTCCCTTGAACGGAAGCATTTGCGATGGCGTACTTTCGTCAACTGTTTTAATGGTTTAACTGCATTTATTTCTTAACAGTGGCATGAATATGTTGGAGATAGAGCAAAAAACTGCAACCCTCATACATTTAGTCTTATTATTATGTCAGTATATTTCTTTCTTTCTTTCTTTCAAATAGTTAAGTACCGCGATATCGTGGTACTCCATTATGCCTTGTTCGATTGAGTGTATTTCATGTAGTTGCCGAGTAACACTGACACACACCCACAGATCAGTAGGTCAGCATTAACATAATTATCCTGTACATCTTTTGTCTGCGTGATCGTGTGTGTAGTTCTCCCGACAATTCATATTTTTGTCATTTTTTTCACCACATCCTTCTAATATCAACCGAGCAACATGCCCTAATGTTTCGGTTCTGAACTCCAAAGTAGCCGATTTATTATTTTCCACAGTCATGACAAATAAAAAATAAAAAAATAAAAAAAATAACAAATTGTCTTATCTAATAATATGTTTATTCTTTAATAATTAATCATAAAAAATGGTGAGTACATTAGACTATTTAAATAAATTTAATCTGTTTGCTGAATTTCTATATTTAAATTTTATATATAAATCCGTTTTAGATAACAAACTTCCTTCCTGTCGCTGGGATCACGTTTCCTATGTTGGTGTTGATCGGTTAATAATTAAGCAAGCATAAGAAGAACAACAACAATGATATTGACAGCTAATTATTTAAACTGGGAAAGAAATCACATTCTACTATGGACTGGGTAACTAGTTTTGCATGCCTGTAATACTTGATAAGCAAAACGACTCGGCTAATGGCGTAATAGTTTTTATTTTTTTTTATTTAACTGCTTGTTGAGCTGTGTTATCCATAATTTAATTGTCTAAATAAATTTGAGATTATATTCATTTATTTTATTTTATTTTATTTTATCACTTTAAAACAAATTAACAAGCCGATTTCTTAATTTTTAATTTTTAACACGAACATTTAATTTTACCTACTAACTCATGGGAAATAAAGCATTATTTTATCTTATCTTATAATAAAACATTTTATGTGGAGAAACCTGCTTCTTTTATTATTTAAAGACTACAATAATTGGTTCCCACCTAACTGAGAATAGTTCATTGCAATGCATATCATTAAGACCACTGGATTATATCTGTTTGAGGAAATTCGACCAAATGAGAGTAAATCCTTTTTACACTCTGTCAAAAATGTCGAGATTTCTTACAGTTTTAATCAACCCGTTCTGGATAACTCGTCCGATGGAAAAGTATTGTTTATTTTACTTTATAATTTTCATTTATTTATTTGATCTTATTACCATTACTATTATTATTTGTTTCTTCACCCCTGGGTTTTATGTTGTCCACCCTACTGTGTCTTTGTCGGCAAAAAGTCCTAGCGCTCTAGCGACACAGACACTCTCTAATTTACGAAGGGAAATTTCAGTTCAAATTAACTCCGAACAAGGGGTGTCATACCTGTCTATTTCAAAGTTAAAATATTCATTCATATTTAATTTTGAAATCTCTGATGTCACATTATCTATTTTTATTTCCGTTTAGATTCGTCGTTTGATCTTCTGGGCACTTCTTTTCATTGTGAGATTTTCCGGCTCACTTGCAAACGAGAAACATCAAGGAAACTGTAGTATTGTACATTCTGTCAAGTTCGGAGGACTGTTCGTTGACTGTAGCGGAAGAAACCTAAAATGTATCGAAACATTTCGTTACAAGAATTATAACGTATCAGACAAACAGAGAGAGAGAGAGAGAGAGAGAGAGAGAGAGAGAGAGAGAGAGAGAGAGAGAGAGAGAGAGAGAGAGAGAGAGAGAGAGAGAGACGTTTCACAACGGATTTAATGAATGCACATACATCTACACACCTACACATATTATTTTAAACAACACTCATGTTTACTCCCTAGCAAAGTTTCTTCTTATTCTTTTGTCCTGCACCAACACATCTCAGCTGATATTCTCTCGAAACTATGCCAATGAAGTCATTTGTTAACTCAGTGAAACAGACAACTGAATGAACATTCAATGACTGGACTAGGGACTGTGCCATCTATTGCTAAAAAAAAAGAGTTTTTTTTAGGAATTATGGGTAAGCTAAGGTCCGTATCAAATGAGTCTAGCGATTATGGGGTTGATGGGGTAAGAAATATTTTCTAATCTCAAATTGCAGTTTGTTGCTGGCAAACATGCTAGAGAACTATTGGTTACCTTCGCTATACTAGTCCCGTGGTAACAGTTTCTAAATGAAGACGATTAATTCGTTACTGTATGTTTTGCTTTCCACAGTAGACAGAATATGCATGTGGAATCTTTAGAAAATAAACACGTTAATTTTAACCGATGGAAACTTGACAAAATGCTAGCTAAATAACTTCTGTCGTACTCTTTTAATGCAGTCAGCGGACGCAAACGGAATAAAAAGTATAGAAACGCCGCACTCACACACACACAATCCTCAGTTGTGCAGGCGAATATAACCGGTTTTCATTATTATGTACGTCTCAAGTAAACAGATGAATTCTCTTCAACAATGTCTCGCCTAGTTCGACCGTGTGTGGCTGGTGTATTTGCTCACTAACTGTGACACACACAGAGCAGGATGTCAACCTGAACAAAATTATCTAACACTCCTTTCAGGCACACTGAAAAATGCGAATAGTCCATATAACTGCACGATCACACCAGATCGTGTACTTATATCGACAATTCCCTTATGTCACCACATCCTTCTACTATGAATTCAGAGACACGCCCTTATTTTACAGTTCTGAACTGGAAAGTAGCTGACTCTTTACTGTCCACAGTGAAAAAAATCAGTACAAATTAAAAAAAAAAAAATCTTCATAATAAAAAAAATCTGTTTCTCTTTGAAAGATGAATCATAAAAGTGGTGAGTACATTAGAGTGTTTGAGTTTAATCTGTTTGCTGTGCTTCTATATTTAGAAGTTTATATATAAACGCGTTCAAGTTTACAAACATCCTTCTTTTGGCTGTGATCATATTTCTCTTTTGCAGTGTTTGTGTCGATCGGTTAATAATTAAACAAGTACAACAACTACAACAACAACTACAATAATAATAATAATACCTGATCATTTAAACTCGGAAAAGAGCTCCATTCTACTATGGACTGGGTAAGTAGTTTTATCTATCTTTATTACTTGCTGAGAAAAACAACACAGCTAATGGCGGGACAGTTCGTTTATTTTTTTGCTTTTATTTATCTTCTTTTTTTTTTTTTTTTTTTTTTGGTTGTTGCTCTTGTACATAATTTAATTCTTTAAATTAATGTGAGATTATAGATATAAATTGTCGGCTATATATATATAAACAATTTTACACAAGGAAGTAATTTACGTGACAAGCTTCCCTTCACAGGTGTCGTATTTCTGGGTGAATTTCCAAATTTTTGAACTAGCGTTTCGTCGAGATTTGACTACTTCTCTCTTGTATAAACATTACCTTGTTACTTGCGTAGTTCATCGACTGGTCGCCACTGCTCATCTCTCGAAGCTGCGGTGATTTCAATGACTGAATCTGTTATTATTATTATTTTTTTTTATATATAGCATGTCCTTTCAGAAAATCCAGACGAATTAAAAACATGAATCATTACAATCTCTTACTCCAGTAAGTCCTTCCATTTTAAATGATTATTAACTTTTCCGTTCACACTTTCTCCCTCTTGCAACACGTTGTCAAGTGTCGCTTTCTGTGAGTACTAATTCTGTGACGCAAAAATGTGTCGAGAGAGAGAGAGAGAGAGAGAGAGAGAGAGAGAGAGAGAGAGAGAGAGAGAGAGAGAGATTGATTTATCTTTTGTTATCTTATAATAAATATTTTTATATGTCGAAACCTTCTTCTGTAACTATTTGGTTCCGAACTAATTTGGAACAGTTCATTATAAAGCATATCAGTAAGACTACTGAATTATATCTGTGGTGGGAATTCGACCAAATGAGAGTAAGTTCTTTCACACTGTGCTAAAAATGTCGAGATTTCTTACAGGTGTTTTAATAGACAGGTTTTAATAGGCAGGTGTTTACATTCAGGCCGTTCGGTACTGTTGATAAATGGTCAGTTGGAAATGCATTAGATTTATTAATTAATTTATTTATTTATTTATTTACTTATTTATTTATATGTTTCTGTGTTTATTTATTCATTCATTTTATTTTATTTTATTTTAACAGTACATATCTTTATCTTCACCATCAACGTAATACGTTAGTACGTTTTCGATAAAATTCTCCGAACTACGAACGGAAATCAAGTCCGAACAAGGGGTATTATACCAGATCATATACATTTCCTGTCTATTTCGGAGTTAAAATATTAATTCATATCTATTAATTTAGAAATATCTAACGTCACTTTATTTATTTTATTTTCGTTCAGATTCGTAGTTTGATCTTCTGCACAGTTCTTTTCATTGTGAGATTTTCTGGTTCACTTGCAAACGAGAAACATCAAGGAAACTGTAGTATTGTACATTCTGTCAAGTACGGAGGACTGTTCGCTGACTGTAGCGGTAGAAACCTAACCAGAATTCCTCGTTTTAATAATAACTCGAAGCTGAAAGAAAACATTAAAGCTCTGGATGTCAGTAATAACAAAATAACTATAAAACAAGATGACTTCATCGGTTACACCAATCTCGTGTATTTGAATCTCAACAAAAATGGTCTAAAATATCTTCCACCCAATGCTTTTTGCCGGCTGTGAAAAGTTACAGATCTTACACTTAAAACATAACACACTCAAGTACAACAAGATATCATTTCCAGTGGACGTTTTCTCTAATCTGACACACCTGAGGTATCTCAATATAGGAAAAAATGTGCATGGTAAAGCTGATTTGAAATTCATTGGCTTCGTTCTCAAAAACGTTAAAGCTCTTGAGAATCTAACAGTAGATTCTGGAGAAAACCTGACATTTAGCGAGGACTATAAACATCTGATAAATCTTCGACATCTGTGTTTCTCAGGACGTGAAGCAAACTGCCAGGTTTCACAAATCTTCAACGATACTTTCACAGTTTTCTCTTCTTCTATCATCCATACTCTCGACTTATCGTTCTGTAAACGTCTTCACAACATAGAAGTGAATGCGTATGCACCACTGGTGTCGCTGAAAATACTAAAGCTGAACAACAACAATCGTCTGGGATTGCACAAAGCATTTGTCAGTTTATATGGTCTTCAGAAAAGAAACCTTACCACTATAGACTTTGAAAGTGTAGCGTATAAACGTTACGGACAGTTGGCAAATGTTACGGTGACGGATGAAATATTATGGAAGGATACACTTTGGTATGGAGCAAGTATTTGCCTATCGGAATTGAATTTGGCAAACAATCGCATTCTTTATATCGACTATATAAATCTGTTGAATCAAACAGTTGCCAAATGTCTTCTTAAAATTTACTTTAGTGGAAATGCAGTCTATGGATTGTACAATGTCGGTTTTCTCGTGCCTTATCTTGCTCACTTAAATGTGGAATTAATTTACATCTCTGACGACGTTTCGCCTTATCATCATGTTCACCGGAAACAATCTAGTTCCCTACAGGATAACCCAACCTACTTCATACCGCTGCCACCGAAATTAAAGACTTTTGTTTTGGATAACACTGACTACCTGCTCAAATTATCAAAAGGCAGTATAGTAAATATAACATCGAATAACATTGTGGAAAATGTATCGGTAAGTTATGCAGGAAAGATCGAATTAGAAGGGACTGTATACGGAATGAATAAACTTAAAACGTTGAAACTTGCCTACGTCAGACAACTGATACTCGACGAAGCATTTTTCGATAATTTTCATGCTTTAAGGAATCTCAATTTAAACAGTGTGGGTCTTCCTAGAAACTATTTCCTTGAACATTCTGCTCGACTCTTCGAGAAACTGGTTCGGCTGGAAATGCTGCATCTATCTGGAAACTACATACACGATTTTCAAGAAGAAGTGTTTCGCTCGAACAAGCATTTGAGACGTATCTCTCTGTCCTATAACTTTTTTAGTGACATACCATTCAACTTAGATTACACTCCACATCTGGAAATACTAGATTTATCTCACAACTCCATAACCTCTCTCAGTCAAGAAACAATGCAGTCATTAGATAACCACGCCAGTAATATAACGAATTTCACTTTATTCTTACTAGGTAATCCCTTTTCCTGTACTTGCGAAACACTGGAATTCGTTCTTTGGATGAAAACAGCAACATACCTTGACAATTCCTCATACAACTGTTATACTGGGAGTAACATTCGTGTTAGTTTTGACTCCATTGACGAAGAGGAATTATGGCAAAAATGCACGGGGAGAAATGCACTCTTCATATCGACACTGCTGTTTTTATTTTGCATGGCTTCCTTTCTTTGTTTTGTTCTGATACTCAAGCACAAGACTCAGATTGTTGTATTCTTCATTAAACTTTTCACCAAAGGTGCCAGAGTTCCAAAACGAGAGGATTTCCAGTACGACGTCTTTGTAGGATACGCATACCAAGATTACGAATTTGCCTGCACAAAACTGAGAATAATTTTGGAAGATCGATTTAATTATCGAATCTACCTTCACGACCGAGACGGAATTCCCGGAGAGGACAGGGCGAATTCCATTCTGACAGCAATTCGTAACAGCTGGAAAATGGTTCTGGTTATATCGGAGAACTTTCTGGAAGACGAATGGTTCGTGTACACGACTCACGCTGCAGCCCTCTACTCCATTGCCGAGTTGATACCAAAACGACTCATCCTCCTGCGAGACAAGCACGATCCTTTCCAGGTGCCAGACAATCTTCTGTGTGTGGTTCACGAAGATTCCGTTCTGCCAATCCCTGACGAAAGTGATGAAACGTCTTGGGAAGTCCTAAATGGTCTTCTCAAGTAGTGACGTAAAGGTGAAATAATCGTGTGAACAGATAGCAAGAGAAAACGTATAACAATTTGAGTATTAGTGACGTAGTGAACATTTTAAACGTTTACTGTGAAGGCATTGCATATTTAAATCTGTATTAAGAGAAACGTTGTTTATTCTTTATACGTATTAAGGTGAAGCACAGTGTTTTCTTTTAAATTATTAACAAACGCTTTGTATATTGTCAGTATGTATTTAGACAGACACCGTTAATTCTAAATATGCATTAAGTTTGGAATAGCATATTCTTATATGTTAAAAGCGCGATTGATTATTCTAAGCATGAATCAATAGAGACATTCCATATTCTATATATGTGTAATCAGATGTATTGTATATTGTCAGTGTACCTTAAGAAAGATATTTTTACATAATAAATACATTATTAAATCAGATATCATTTACTCTAAATATATTTTAAGTAAATAGTTTTTATTTTATTAATTTATTGTCGTTAACTAATGCTGTGTTTTATGTAGAAAGTTATTATTATGAAATGCTTGCCGAATAATATTTGTTGATGATTTTATCAACTATTACACGACTCAGTCTGCTAACTTTTTTCATGCTTCCTAAACAATCCGTCTTGCCTACCTTTGATTAGAAAGGAGATCCAAAGAAAAGAAAAATTACTGCTTGATTTATAACTTTAACATTAGCATCGAAAACTTTACGTAGTTCCTAAACACCTGAAATGTATCGAACATTTCGTTACAAGAATCATAACATATCAGAGAGAGAGAGAGAGAGAGAGAGAGAGAGAGAGAGAGAGAGAGAGAGAGAGAGAGAGAGAGAGAGAGAGAGAGAGAGAGAGAGAGAGAGAGACTGGAAACGTACCTTTCATAACAGATTTAATGAACGCACATACATATACACACCTACACATATAATTATAAACAACACTCATGTTTACTCTCTAGAAAAGTCTCTTCTTGTTCTCTTGTCCTGCGACAACACATCTGAGCTGATATTCAGTCTGAACTATGCCAATGAAGTGATTTGTTAACACTTTGAAACAGACAATAGAATGAACATTCATTCACTGGACTAAGCACAGTGCTGTCCATTGCTAAACAAAGTTGTTTTTTTTAGGAATTATGGGTACTCTAAGGTCCGTATCAAATGAGTCTGGCGATGACGGGGTTGATTGGGTAAGAAATATTTCCTAATCTCAAATTGCAGTTTGTTGCTGGCAAACATGCTAGAGAACTATCAATTACCTTCCCTGTACTAGTCCCGTGGTAACAGTTTCTAAATGAAGACGATTAATTCGTTACTGCATGTTTTGCTTTCCAGAGTCGACAGCATGTGCATGTGTAATCGAGAGAAAATAAACACGTTAATTTTAACCGATGGAAACTTGACAAAATGCTAGCTAAATAACTTCTGCCATACTCTTTTAATGCAGTCAGCGGACGCAAACGGAATAAAAAGTAGCGAAACGCCGCACACTCACACACACAATCCTCACTTGTGCAGGCGAATATAACCGGTTTTCATTATTATGTACGTCTCAAGTAAATAGCTGAATTCTCTTCAACAATGTCTCGCCTAGTTCGACCGAGTGTAGTTGGTCTACTTGATCACAAACTGTGACACACACAGAGCAGTATGTCAACACTGACATATCTAAGACACCTTTCACAAATTGAAAAATACGAATAGTCCATATAACTGCACGAATATAACATCAGATCGTGTACTTTTATCAACAATTCATATTTGTCAGTTTTTCACCACATCTTTCTACTATCAATCGAGCGACACGCCGTTATTTTACAGATCTGAACTGGAAAGTAGCCGATTCATTACTGTACACAGTTGGAAAAGAGTTCCATTCTGCTATGGACTGGGTAAGTAGTTTTATCTATCTGTATTACTTGCTGAGAAAAAGAAAACAGCTAATGGCGGAACAGTTCGTTTATTCTAATGCTTTTATTTTTCTTCTTTTTTTTTGGTTGTTGTTGTTTTTATTGTACATAATATATATATATATATATAAACAATTTTACACAAGGAAGTAATTTAGGTGATAAGCTTCCCTTTACAGGTTTAGTACTTTTAGGTGAATTCACAAATTGTTGAACTAGCGTTTCGTCGAGATTTGACAACTTCTCTTTTGTATAAACATCACCTTGTTACTTGCGCAGTTCATGAACTGGTCGCGACTGCTCACTCTCGAAGGTGCGGTGATTTCAATTAATAAATCTTTTATAATGTTGAAAAGATACTTTTTTTTCTTCATTTTTTATTGTAGTATGCCCTTTTCGTTCACACTATCTCCCTCTTTTAATACGTTGTCAAGTGTCGCTTTCTCGTGTGACTACTAATTCTGTGATGCAAAAAATAAATAAGCTTTTGTTATCTTATAATAAATATTTTTATATGGAGAAACCTTCTTCTGTAATTATTTGGTACCGAACTAAATTGGAACAGTTCATTATAAAGCATATCAGTAAGACTACTGAATTATATCTGTGGTGGGAATTCGACCAAATGAGAGTAAGTCCTTTCACAGTGTGCTAAAAATGTCAGATTTCTTACAGGTGTTTTAATAGACAGGTGTTTACATTCAGGCCGTTCGGTACAGTTGGTAAATGGTTAGTTGGAAATGCATTATATTTATTAATTTATTTATTTATTTATTTCCATATTTAATTTATTTATTTATTTATATGTCTATGTGTTTATTCATTCATTCATTTTATTTTATTTAATTTGAATACTATATATTTTTAACTTCACCATCAGGGTACTATGTTACTTCGTTTTCCGCAAAAAATGTTGACGTAGTTCTAACATAGACATTCTCCGAATTACTAAGGGAAATTTGAATTCTGCTTCAGTCTGAACAAGGGGTGCTGTACCAGATCATATAAACTTCCTGTCTCTTTCGAAGTTAAAATATTAATTCATATCTATTCATTTCGAAATATCTAATGTCACATTATTTATTTTCGTTCAGATTCGTGGTTTGACCTTCTGGGCACTTCTTTTCATTGTGAGATTTTCCGGTTCACTTGCAAACGAGAAACATCAAGGAAACTGTAGTATTGTACATTCTGTCAAGTACGGAGGACTGTTCGCTGACTGTAGCGGAAGAAATCTAACCAGAATTCCTCGTTTTAATAATAACTCGAAACTGAAAGAAAAAATAACAGCACTGAATGTCAGTAATAACAAAATAACTATAAAACAAGATGACTTCATCGGTTACACCAATCTCGTGTATTTGAATCTCAACAAAAATGGTCTAAAATATCTTCCACCCAACGCTTTTGCAGGCTGTGAAAAGTTAGAGATGTTATACTTACAAAATAACACACTCCAGTACAACAGCACATCATTTCAAGTGGACGTTTTCTCTAATCTGACACACCTGAGGTATCTCAACATAGGAAAGAATGTTCACGGTAAAGCTGATTTGAAATTCATTGGCTTCGTTCTTAAAAATGTTAAAGCTCTTGAGAATCTAACAGTAGATTCTGGAGAAAATCTGACATTTAGCGAGGACTACAAACATATGATGAATCTTCGACATCTGTCTTTCTCAGGACGTGAAGCAAACTGCCAGGTTTCACAAATCTTCAACGATACTTTCAAAGTTTTCTCTTCTTCTATCATCCATACCCTCGACTTATCGTTCTGTACAAGTCTTCACAACATAGAAGTGAATGCTTATGCACCACTGGTGTCGCTGAAAATATTAAAACTGAACAACGACAATCGTCTGGGATTGCACAAAGCATTTCTCAGTTTGTATGGTCTTCGCGAAAGGAACCTTACCACTATAGACTTTGAAAGTGTAGCTTATACACGATATGGACAGTTGGCAAATGTTACGGTGACGGATAAAATACTATGGGAGGATACACTTTGGTATGCAGCAAGTATTTGCCTATCGGAATTGAATTTGGCAAACAATGGCATTCTTTATATCGACTATATAAATCTGTTGAATGAAACATTTGCCAAATGTCTTCTTAAAATTTACTTTAGTGGAAATGCTGTCTGTGGATTGTCCAATGTCGGATCTCTCGTACGCCATATTCCTCACTTAAATGTGGAATTAATTTACATCTCTGCCGAAGTTTCGCCTCATCAACATGTTGACTGGGAGCAATCTAGTTCCCTGCAGGATAGCTCAACCTACTTGATACCGCTGCCACCGAAATTAAAGACTTTTGTTTTGGATAACACTGACTACCTGATAACGTTAGCGAAAGGCAGGAACGCAAATGTAACATCGAATAACATTGTGGAAAATGTATCGGTAAGTTATGCAGGAAAGATCGAATTAGAAGGGACTGTATACGGAATGAATAAACTTAAAACGTTGAAACTTGCCTATATCAGACAACTGATACTCGACGAAGCATTTTTCGATAATTTTCATGCTTTAAGGAATCTCAATTTAAACAGTGTGGGTCTTCCTAGAAACTATTTCCTTCATCATTCCGCTCGACTCTTCGAGAAACTGGTTCGGCTGGAAATGCTGCATCTATCTGGAAACTACATACACGATTTTCAAGAAGAAGTGTTTCGCTCGAACAAGCATTTGAGACGTATCTCTCTGTCCAATAACCTTTTTAGTGACATACCATTCAAATTAGATTACACTCCACATCTGGAAATACTAGATTTATCTCACAACTCCATAACCTCTCTCAGTCAACAAACAATGCAGTCATTAGATAACCATGCCAGTAACATAAGCAATTTCACTTTACTCTTACTAGGTAATCCCTTTTCCTGTACTTGCGAAACAATGGACTTCGTTCTTTGGATAAAAACAGCAACATACCTTGACACGAGATTTCGTAATTCGTCATACCACTGTTATACTGGGAGTAACATTCGTGTTAGTTTTGACTCCATTGACGAAGAGGAATTATGGCAAAAATGCACGGGGAGAAATGCCCTCTTCATCTCGACACTGCTGTTTGCGTTTTGCATAGCTTCGTTTCTTTGTTTTGTTCTGGTACTCAAGCACAAGACTCAGATTGTTGTATTCTTCATTAAACATTTCACCAAAGGTGTCAGAGTTCCAAAACGAGAGGATTTCCAGTACGACGTCTTTGTAGGATACGCAGAACAAGATTACGAATTTGCCTGCACAAAAGTGAGAGTAATTTTGGAAGATCGATTTCACTATCGAATCTACCTTCACGACCGAGACGGAATTCCCGGAGAGGACAGAGCGAATTCCATTCTGACAGCAGTTCGTAACAGCTGGAAAATGGTTCTGGTTATATCGGAGAACTTTCTGGAAGACGAATGGTTCGTGTACACGACTCACGCTGCAGCCCTCTACTCCATTGCCGAGTTGATACCAAAACGACTCATCCTCCTGCGAGACAAGCACAATCCTTTCCAGGTGCCAGACAATCTTCTGTGTGTGGTTCACGAAGATTCCATTCTGCCAATCCCTGACGAAAGAGATGAAACGTCTTGGGAAGTCCTAAATCGTCTTCTCAGGTAGGTTATAAATGTGAGATGTTTTCATTCAGGTTTTTTATATTTAATTATATACTGAGTGAGATGATTTATGTTCTATATTTGTATTGATTTATGTATTGTATATTCTAAATGTTTATTGATTGATCGTTTGTATATCCTTATATGTATTGATTGAGATACTGTATACTGTAAATATATATTCACTGAGGTATTATATTTTCTAAGTATGTATTTATTAAATCAGTGTATATTCTAATAATATTTTTACAATAATAAAATATTTACTGATATAACTGAGCATTTATTAACATAGATATTGTAGATAGTGTATCATTCTTCAGTAACAATGTGATATGCTTAATTTGCTGCTATAGTGCCTTTTTTCGTCTTAGTTTAAATTATTTCAGTATATATTCAATAAATAAGTTGCTAACTCTGTATACTGTAGATGTTAGCCTGGGACCTTTTATAACATGCTGTAGCTAATTTCGCTTCCTTAATAAGATAATAAACATAAATAGCCAATTATACATAAAATTAAATATATATGTAATGATAAATAATGTTTTGTTTACAATAAGTCGCAGAGAGAGAGAGAGAGAGAGAGAGAGAGAGAGAGAGAGAGAGAGAGAGAGAGAGAGAGAGAGAGAGAGAGAGAGACGACCGTTAGAAAAGATATTTATATTAAATTTATTTGTCGAAAAATAATGTTTTGTTTACCGTACTACTTGGCAACCATACAATGACGTGACGAAGCTAAAGGTATCATATTTTGATCCAGATCGTAAACAAACATACGTAAAACAATCGCATGATATAACTTTTAGTTTTCAATTAGACTCCTTAAATCATGTCAGAATTTTGAGGGCGATTCTATAAAAAGTCCTGGTGTGAGTCTAAGCAGAAAAGTTAGTGACGTCTGTGTTAGTAACGACACAGCTCAGTATTTTATACTAACGTTGCTCCGTAAAGGAAAAAAGTGATTCTGGAAACCTGGTTAGTAATTTTTTTTTATATTTGGTTTGTTTGTTTGTTACTGAACTTATTTAAATGATAAGGTGTTTTAATTAATGAACTATGTATGATGACAATGAATAACTAGTTAGCAACGTAATGAATGAGTAAACGAATGGATGAAATGATGAACGACAGTGTACACTGATTCACGACTACTGTATTTATGGTACTATCACTGAGAAGGTGCATTTATAGAATATTTCTTGCTTTCAGTCGATGAACGTAAAGTCTGAGTCAAAGGCAATATAGTCTTTTAACCAAACAGTAGTTATTTCACAGTTCATAGCGTTACTAAAATAATGTCTCGATATGTCTTTATGCAAATATTTATGGGTTTTATGTATTATTTTATTTAGAAAGCAGTAAAAACTAAAATAACTGATGAATATAATCAGGTTATGCTATCTCAGAAGCATTATCTTAGCTGAAAATATTATCGTAATTAAAGATATGGACGCGACTAAAATTCTTCGTTATATACGTAACGTTAAATTTGTGGGTTATCTGGTTGAAGTATCTTGACTACAATTATGAAGGTCAAAACTGGTTGATCTGCCCAGTTTTACATATCCTTTAAGTATTTGAACTAGCAGCATAATCTGCAAGTTCTGATGCTAATAATAATAATATTTCAGAAGGGAATTAACGCCAGAAATAAAATAATAATTAACGTCATAAGCAATATAATCAGTAGCTTGAGAAATAATACAGTCATTACCGTCAGGAATAACATAATCTTTAGTTAATAATATAGTTAGTAACGCCAAAAATAATATAACTTCAGAAATAATATAATATTTAATGTCATAAATAATATAATTGTTAACGTCAGAACCAATATTGTCATTAAGGTCACAAATATAATAATTAACGTCAGAAATAATGTAATGATACACGTCAGAACTAATAATAATGATTAACGCCAGATATATCAGTAATATCAGAAATGATATAATCGTAAGGTCAGAAATAACATAATTTTAACGTCAGAAATAATATAATGATTAACTTCAGAAATAATATTATCATTTTCTCAAAATGTTTTACTTGTAGCAACAGAAAAACAAATCATAACAAAATATGAGAACATTTTGACTGTCGAATCCAAAGTCTATACTGCAGGATTATCAGATTTAATGTATGCTAGGTACGCTTGATATCGATTTGAAGTATTTTAAAAATACATTTACTCATTCCCCCCCCAATAATAGTAGCAGGTAGTAGTAGAAGTAGTACCATTTATAGTAATCAAAGTTGAAGCAGTAGTTGTAGTTGTTGTTTCATGATGGTAGTGATTCTTTTAATTATTATTATTATTATATCATCATCATCATCATCATTATTATTATTATTATTATTATTATTATTATTATTATTATTATTATTATTATTATTATTTATAGTAGTAGTATTGGTAGTAGTAGCGAAAGTGTACTAGTACTAGTAACAGTAGTTAATATTAGTAGTAGCCGTAGTAGTGATAATGCAATTTCAATAACTGTAGTACTGCAGCACAACTAAAAGTATGATTATTTATTTATTTACCAAATTATTTCTTTCTTTCTTTCTTTCTTTCTTTCTTTCTTTCTTTGTTTTGTATGTTTTATTTTATTTTTTATTTTTTTATTTTTTTTTTTTTTTGTGTATTAGTTTTCTCGTTCATATGCTTCTCTTTTCTGAAATAGCCACTAAATATTTCCTTTCACTTCACAGATTACAGTGATGCCTCCTCAATCGATGTATTCGTCTGAAGAGCTTCATCTGCAGTCTGATGTCACCCAAAACCGACCCAATATACTGAATTTGTACGACGGACCCGATATACTGAATTTGTACGACGGACCCGATATACTGAATTTGTACGACGGACCCGATATACTGAATTTGTACCACGGACCCAATATACTGAATTTGTACCTCATTCCTTTCAGCACTGATTACATTTGCTATTACTCTATAGTATTCCTCGTAGGCGTGCTTGGCAACGCCATGGTCTTCATGATAATGAGCGACGCGAAGTTTTCTCATTTCTCTTACCCAATTTACATGAAGTGTCTGGCCGTGTCTAACTTGACTGTGCTGTTCTTACACTTAATGTACCGGCCAGAGATACTGCACTCATCGGTCAGCATTTCGGCCTTTGGTGGCGTGTACTACTTCTTCATTATGCTTTGTCCCTGGTTTCTGGTTGGTCTTTCGATGGACCAGTGTTTTTGCGTACGTTTTCCACTAAGGCGAGAGAAATTTTGCACACGTCCGAAAGCTTTTGCCTTCTGTGGTGGCCTTACAGTCGTATGCCTCCTGTTAATTGTAGGGGGCATTCTGAAATTGTGGATTCCTAATAAACTATGTATTGGTTCCTCTGAAAAAATTATTATCCTGATCGCTCGGCTGTTGTCGACTTTCTTTCCCTGTTTAATTATCTGTTTTCTCAACATCACAATGATACAGACTATTAAAAGGGGCAGACGTTTCCGCGTTTATTTTATACCAAGAGAAGTCAGACAAGAAAAATCGCTGATGCCGTTGTCTCTGATTACGATAATCGTTTCCGTCACGCTGCTGCCTCTATCTGTCATAGACTGCTACACGCTTATAAGCATCCTGAACAATCGAGAAGAATCGATGACTTACGTTTTCGAAATACGTCAAACAATCTATTTGGTCTACTTGTTAAATTTCGCAAAGGACTTTTTTATTCTAGTGGTAACTTCGGAAGAATATCGCAGAGTTGCAGCGAAAAAACTGAGGTACATTAAAACGGATGTCAGGAAAGACGGTGAAAAGGATAAAGACATCGTAACTGTTTCACAGTGATATCGTCTTGATATACCAACACGTGCAAATAGTCGCTGACCTACGACATGACGTCAAGGATCTACAAGATGACATTTCATCATTTTTTTTCTCTCTCTCTCGGCACAAAAGTAACAACTTTCATTAAATTTCCAAGTTTTTGTTTCATTGGTTTGGAAAACTGTCACCTTTAATAACAAAATTATGACACTAAAATGAAACTGTTACAAAACATTTGAACGTCGCCATTTTACAGTTTGTTGAAAGAACTCGTGACGTCATCGCGTACATTGCTGAATGGAAGGTATGCGATGACGTGCCGATTGAACTGCTCTTTCTTGTTATTATAATTTATAGCTAGTAAAGATTGGATGAACAAGTTTAAATGAATTATCAAATAAATAAATAAATAAACAGAACCTAACTTGGAAATATTCAGGATGCATTTAGGTTATTTCTTCGTAAAAAATGCTTAGAATTTTTATTTTTTATTTTATTTTTATTTTTTATATTTTTTCTAGAGAATAGTTTTGTGAAATCATAATATATGGTCTCGTATGCAAAAAAAATTTCTTGTAAAATATTTGTTCTCTCTTTTTCAAAACAAAGGTCAGAGAGGTTGATCCAAGGCTTTCTTTAAAACTGTTTCCTCTGACGAGCTCGTTTATTTTTGCTTCCTATGACAGCCCCACCCAATTCTTGCGTACGTCTGAGAGGGTGATCAACACCCTTTTCTGACTAACATGTCAATTTTTCTCTCACTCTTCGCTCTTTGACGTAGAGGTATGATCTAAGGTTACAACACGACAAATTGACTTCTAAAAGTCGTTCAAAACAGTCAGGACAATTTGGGCAAAACAACAAGTAGCTGGTACTTGTGTTTTTGCATGTGTAAAACTTAAAACCAGTCAACCTCTCTTGCCTGCCTTAGACTGAGTCACAATATCGTATCTGCATTGCAATAATTACACGAACCTACGATCATATTTAGATAATATAGTTAGATATGTTAATGGTCGATTTTTTAATATGATGAAATCAGTTTGGTAACTGTGTGAAATAGCTTAGATTCGTGCTTATTACTGCTCTTTATTATTGTTTGAAGAACGATTTTTTTTTTTTTAAATATTTTCTTGTACGATATAATGTAAATATTTTGAAATAATTAGTTTTGTGTTTAAGACCAGTATTAGGTTATATGGGTTAGCGATCCGCGTGTTATTAATAGATAGTTATAAAATAATATTCAAGACTGAATATTTATTATCGTTTTCAATCTTCAATGAGCTGCAAAAAATTCCGAGATTATAAAAGTAATAATAACAATAATAAATAAATAAATAAATAAATAAATAAATAAATAAATAAATAAATAGATAAATAAATACAAATTTAAAAAGTGAAAATGAAAAGTTCATTGTGGAACTGATTATATAAATTTTACTGATGCCAGACTATCTATGCTGATTTCGGAAAACCAGAATTACCAGAAAACTGGCTTTAGAAGTATACTAATTATATTTCAGCTGCTTAATACAATTTCCTATTCTAGTTTACATATTTTATATTTTGATTTGTATTAAGAAGTGTTTTTCCGAAATCGTAAAAACCGGAAATCAGGGATTACTTCCTGTTCAAAGCTTGCCGGATAAATTGTCTGGTAACAAATGTAAGATAAAGTATTTATAGATACTAGAAAAGGGAGATAATTTCTTTTGTAAATAGTCATTTTTTGATGATCTCCAAATAATAGTTATTTTATTTTTAAACATTTCAGTAACAATAATAATACTGAAGCTGTTTTGATATGGACAGATAAAAAAAATGGACAGATGCGTATTTGTTTTAACAAAGCTAGTTTAACTACGAATACTGTTACAGAATATGTTGTTTACAAATTGATATTCTGTGATCTTAAATCTGCTAGAAATAGATTTTATTTTGTTTTTCCTTTTACTTTCGGTTTTTTTTTTTTTTCATTTATCTTATCTTATTTTATTGTATTTCATTTTTTTTTTTTTTTTTTTTATTTATTTATTTATTTATTTATTTTTTTTTTTTTTTTTTTTTGTATGTGTTAGAGTTCAGTGCGTTTTTATTTATTTATTTATTTTATTTATTTGTTTCTTTTCCTATTTGATGCATACATATATACATAAGACAGATATAGCTAGATACACATATATATACATTAATATATATTCGAAATTGTTAATGCTGATCTTTGTTTTAAAATACCAGCTTAGTTCTTGTTAGTTCTGATAAACCGTACGCAATTTTCTATTTTATTTAACTTTGTGCTTTTGAAATAGTAACTGTAGTGGATCGTATATGAATAAATTTGGCTTGTTTGTTTTGTTTGTATTTTGTTTCCTGAATAAAGACTTGGCTTTTCAAAACGTTTTCTGTATTACTGAGTAATGTAAAATGAACATACAAGCCGGAAGCTTCTCACGTGTGATTGAACAAAAACCCACATTAATTCTAACCGGTAGAAACTTGACAGAACGCCAACTATATAACATGTGCGATACTCTGTCAGTACACATAATGAATATAAGGTGGATGGATATAAAGGGGAACACACACACACACACACACACACACACACACACGCGCGCAAACAAACATGCACACACACAAATAAGTAAGCCATACGTTCTATTTTCATTATTATTTATATCTGAGGCAAACAGAAATATTCTTCTCAACAATATATGCTGCGTAATTCGTGGTCTTGTTCGATTGACTGCTCTTTGTGTGTGGTTGCCAAGTAAAACTGACACATGCAGATCAGTATGTCGGGATTAACATAATTGTCTAGTACACCTGTCATCTGTGTGATCGTGTACTTTTATCGACAATTCATATTTGTCGATTTTACACCACAGCCTTCTACTATCAGTCGAGCAACACGCTCAAATGTTGAAGTTCTGAATTTGAAAGCAGACGATTTATTATTGTCCATTATGATGACAAAAAAAAAAAATTAAAAAATCTGTTCATTTAAAAATATATTTCTCCTTGTCACTGTGACTAGTCTGTCTGGTATTATTAATACCTTAAAGTTGGCTCGTCACGTCTAAAGGGGTAGCAGACTATAACAGTGTTACGTGACAAGGTATTAATGATCTGAGACAGCTTAAACCCCTGACTGTGTAGTCTGAATCCACTAGACAATAATAACGCAAACGAGAACTGAATATGGGTAATTACTGTGTGTATCACATAAAAGTATAATTTAATCGTAAGATTCTCACGATATAATACAAATGCAAATAACGTTGATAGACACTCTTCTAATTAAGGCCGGATGGTTACATTAACTTTGTAATTAAGCTTTTAGTAGGTCTGTTACTTAGTTTTCAAGTGTAAGGAAGTACCATAGTATAACATTATACAGTATATATATATATATATATATAGAAACTGACCAAAACGTAACCTTATAAAAGTTATCAAGATTATACAGGCGAATAACAATAAAGGAACCCCACCCCTATATAATCATATGCATAATCCTCATTCTCAAAGGTTTAACGAGGCTTGAAATGGGTGGATAATACAACCATTAATGCTTCCAAGCAATGTTTTTTTTTTATTGTTTCGTGTAATATAAAGCCCCAAAAAAAAAAAAAAAAAAAAAAAAAAAAAAAACCAGAAAGAAACTGTAGCAGCTGTAGGTCAGATTACATCAGAAGTCACCAGGGTCTTCATGACGTCATAAAATACAGCGAAATATGTGGTATTAACAGCGCCGCTCTGGTGGCACCTCCACAAACTAATGACAGAAAATTCAAACCGTACCGAAGTATGGAGCTGCCGAAGTGAAGCTGTACAACCTGTTTTTATAAGTGAATATAAAATACTAAAATTATCTTCATACGTTAAATAATAATATACACTGTTCTTTCAAAACAGCATTAACATTTATTATTACTACCTAACTCTTTGTAAGTAAGTACAGTGCAAGCTGACGGCCTTCTTACGATATCTAATTAATTATATTAAAATTTACTGATACGATGACACAATTTGGAAGTGGATACAATACAAGCTAATAATTCTTTAACGATAAATATTCCTTCCAAATAGTATTAACGCTTATGACCACGACTGCGTGTTTTTTTTTATGTGAACACCATTTCTTGGTTCTTTTGGTTCATAGGTTTTATTTATAATACATTATAAATTATATGCATACATTATGCTTGGAAAGCAATATTAAAATCAAGAGCGCAAGATTCTTGAATGAACGGTGTGCAAGATTGTAGTCATTTTGCGATAAATAATTATATAAATCATTCTTTCGCAACAGAATTTAAAAGTTCTAACTACGATCATGTTTAGTAAACGATACAGTGCAAGGAAATGTAATTTTATACCGCAAATGATTACATATATTATTATGTCAAAAACGTATTAGAAATAAAAATTACGATCGCATATTTTGCAAGCGAAATTCATAGGAAATGTATGGAGATCACAACATAAATTAAGCTGATTCATAATTTTGTGAAAACGATATTATGAATTATTACTATAGTAGCATATTTCGGATATGGACACCAATTGTCTTTTATACAATAAGTTAATTTTATAATTAATTCTGTCAATATAAGGCGATAAATCATGACTGTGGATGAATTCTATGGAAAGGAATACCTCTCCATGCTGACTGTGTTTCATGGCGTAAATAAATCATTTGTATTACGCTTTAAAAATGAGATGACAGCCAACGAGTGCATCTTACGTAAATTAATATCACTGCAAATTAACGTGCCACAAAATACAAGACAGTTTTAGTTAGAATGTCACAGTATACAATTTTAATCGTGTGATCATGTGTATTTGTTATTTAGAGGAAAGATAATAAACTGCAGTTTAAAACAAAATGTGATATAATGTGTAAAAGAAATTAATTACTATTATTATTATTTTTTTTTTACCTCATTAGCCCAATATTTTATTGTAATTTATATATTCTAAATGGAATAGTTCGCCAAAAAACAATGTTAGCAGTTGCATTGATTTAATTATCGATTTCTGAATGATGCTATTGCTTCTTTTCTCAATACTTTTTTATTTTTTATTTAGTTATGTTGTTTGTTTCTTTAATTTAATATGTGTGTGTGTATGTGTACATATGTGTTAGTGTGTTGATACGAATTTTTAAGAAGAATACTAAATGCAAAACAATTATAACAATGCCAATTTAAATTATATATATTTAGTATTCTTCTCAAAAATTCTTATCAACACACTAACACGTAAGTACACTCAAACATATACACACATACGAAACACACTTATACCCGTGTATACATTCAGTGACAAACACGTACATACACTCAAACTCACATAGAGAGAGAGAGAGAGAGAGAGAGAGAGAGAGAGAGAGAGAGAGAGAGAGAGAGAGAGAGAGAGAGAGAGAGAGAGAGAGAGAGAGAGAGAGTTATCAGCCGATAATGATATGACTGTCCTGGGAGAAATACCTTCTGTTCTGACGAGATTGTTAACTAAAGCCAGAACGAAGTGAACGATTCAAAGTAAAACAATGGCTCTGATTTTTATAACTACTATACTTAGTTTAATTGTAGCAGGTAAGTGCTGTGTCTGTGCATATATATATATATATATATATATATATATATATATATATATATAAATAGTCTGTGCATATATATATATATATATATCCTGTGTGTGCGTATGTACGTGTGTGTTTGCGCACTTATGTACATATAAATACTTAAAGTAGTAATAATAGTAGTAGTAGTAATAGTAGTAGCACTAGTAGTAGTTGTAGCCATCGTCTTGCTAAAACTGTAGCAGTAGTGCTAACAAAGGCAATAGTAATAGTTATAGTAATTGTGGCGTTTTTAGTAATATTAGTTGTGTTTGTTCAGTTGTGCTGTCGTTGACGTTATTGTTGTTGTCCTTGTTGTTGGCATTATCGTTATCGTTGTAGATGGTGTTGTCCTTTTCGTCGTCGTTGTCGTTATTGTTTTATATTGTTGTACACTGTTGTTAATTTTATCGTCGTTGTCATTAATGTGGAACATGTTATTTCTTTGTTGTTGTCATTGTTGTTGTTGTTGAAGCTGTATTTGTTTTAGATGACCAACAGTGAAATATTAATTTATTTTCAGTTCGAATGGAGTGTCCACCCTACTGGACTCCTCACGGAGAATCATGTTATGTGATTCCTCAGATTGCACAGTCTTGGACATCAGCCATGGTATCAGGATTTTTGAAAATTTATTAGTTGTTTATTTAAACTGATGTGTATTCAGATTCTTAGGTAAACAGAGAGTGATGGATATTTAGCAAGATAGACATACGTGTAGATAGAAGGATAGTGAGACAGACAGATAAAAATCATAGTAGACAAATATGTAAGCATAATGACAGATATATGTTGTTTGTCTGTGTGTGTGTATGTATATAAATATGTGTATATATGTGTATATGTATGAATGAATATATGTATGTCTGTGTATTTGTAAACATGCATGCACAGGTATGTATATATATAAGTAGGTGTGCATGTGTATATATATGTGTGTGTGTGAATCTGTCTGTCTGTATATATGTGTGTGTGTGTGTGTGTATATATATGTGTGTGTGCGTTTGTGAGCGTATGAGTGTGTTGTATGGATATAATTATGTTATATATATTTAAATGTAGGGCTTATGCATAGCTCATGGGGGATATTTGGCAGAAATCACAACGAAGGAAGAAAGCAACTTTGTTAATGAGCTGATCAGAGAGAAACATTGTAAGTAACACCCTTCAGACCAATAAATTTAATTATTTACTATTATGTTATAGTTTATTTCTACGGGTTTCTCCTTAAAGCATTGCTCTCACGTATTTGTCAAAAGAGTTTATTAATTTCATTTTAACAAAATATTGCTTAGACAGACAGGCAGACAGACAGAGAGATAGATAAACAGATAGATAGATAGACAGGCAGACAGATAGATAGATAGATAGATAAATGGAAGAGAGATAGAAGATAGATGGAAGATAGATAGACAGAGCGACAGACAGACAGATACTACTACTATTATTATTACTATTATTATTATTAGTATCAGTCTATGGATTGTGGCTAGGGGGCAGCGATTCTTTAAGTGAAGGCAACTGGATATGGAGTTATAGTGGACAGATAATGCAATACGAGAACTGGGATGTTAACGAACCAGATGGCTTATTTGGACAACACTGTCTTGTTATCATTCCATAGTGGAAAGTGGGATGATTATACATGCACGAATTATCTGCGAGGAATTTGCGAAAGAAGGTATGCACTTTACTGACTATGGTTTGTAGATAGATTAACTGATGATTTTTTTTTTTTATTAATAATTTATTGATTGATTATTCATACATGATCAAAGTAAAATATTACGAAAGAACAACAATAAAACTAATAATTATTTTACGCTAAGGCTTTTGGGGAAATAATTTAACAATAAAATATTATCTTTCTTTTCCAGAAGATTTACCGAACCCGCAGTAGGCAAATAGACGTTTTGTTTGTGAAGCACAATTTGTACTGGAAATAAACAAACAACAACTACAACAACAACAGCAGCAATAAGAATAATAACAATGATCATATAATAATAGTAATAGCAATAATCATTTCCAGACAGTTAATGTAGTTATTATAAAAATAAAAAAAAATATTATCGTGTTATTTACAGAAATTGGCTGGGAAACATACGCAAACTTGTGTCTGTAATATTTTAAGTGAAGGGTGTAATCTACCAATATTAAAAGCAAAAAAAAAAAAAAAAAAAAAAAAAAAAAAAGGAGTAAAAAAAAGGAAGAAAGCAGCTGGATGTAAAATCTAGAATATTCACCTGAAATTCTACAACATGACCCTTATATATTTCTTATGAACGTAATCAAGGATCACGAAGAATTTTTGTTCTTTCATTTATTTCAAGTGCCTACCTTTACGCTCAAAAATGCATTCCATCTGTGTGTGTATGTGTGTGTGTATGTGTGTGTGTGCATGTGTGTGTGTGTGTATTAAGGTGATACTGACAGTAGTGACTGATTCGCCTAAAGATCCTGCAGCTGTTTGTATTTATTAGGTAGCAACAAACGACAGTGAATGAATGAATAAATAAATAAATAAAATAAAATAAAATAAAATAAGTTACGAGTATTTTTGCATACCTTACTAACAATAATATTATCTGGTTCCGTAAGCCCTATCCATCGTCCTTGTTTACCTCGACCTTGAAGGACGCTGCAGAAGAAACTGTTCCTAATATTTTCACAGTACCAAAACGTTTCTATAAACCAAAGTTTACTGATTCCTGTAGAGATCCAATCAAAGAGTGCAACATGGAAACGATTGCAGTAATACCACTGAGCATTTGTCTGTCACTGATAGAGACGTCATCTCTCGTTATGACATTGCTAATGTAATGACAGATAATTTTTGTATGTAATAAAGCTGAAAAATAGACTATTAACTTTTCATCTGAAAATACCAAAGTATACAGTATGTCATTCTCCATACAAGAGTTGCAAGATGCTCTACTTCACCAGGCCCAGATGAAATACACTATCAGTTACATAAACATTTACCCAGCTCTCCACTCTTGCTTCTTCCAAGCATTTTTCAAAACATCTGCATTCCAACTGATTTTCCTTCTGATTCGAGAAAAGCAATTGTCATTCCTATTCCAAAGTCTGGTAAGGATCCATCAGATCTTACAAAGTATTATCGAACGTCAGTTGCAGCTTTGTCTGAATAAACTTCAGCAACAGGCAACTGACCACGACAATATCTATGAAATGCCAGAAAAGACGTCTCCATTCAGACCCACGATTATTTTTGGACAAAAGTCCACGATTTTACTGGTGTACGATCATCTCAAGCAGATTCGAAAGCAGAGTTGATCATTTTGATTTCAACCGTAACTTGTTATAAATTTCTTAGTTATAAAAGTTTCCTATAAATTTTAATTTAAATAAACTGTGATACTTTTACTTTTGAACAGTGTATTTTAATTAACTTTTGAATTTTTATATTGTAAATTTTTTATTTTGACACCCAGTAGTAGATATGTTTCGTGCTGGAGTATAGTTAAACATTTACCATTCCGTAAGTCCGATGTTAACTGATACAAATTAGTCGTTTATATTTTATTTATAATTAAAAAGGCAAAGAATAAAGAAGATGAAGGCCAGCTAGTGATAGCGGATAAAGTGCTCGCCCCAGCATATTAAGAAATGACCCTTGTCCTTGTAACTAAGGAAATATGACATGGCCAGTTCATCAATACATGATAGTAAGGCAGACAGGCGATTTGTGAATATGTATTTTATGTTTGCATGTTATTTGTACATCAGGGTTTGGTGTTGTTACAGTTATAACCAGTGTAGAAATCGAGGGATCAGGAAGGATAGAAATAAACACATGACAAATGAGTTATTACCTGTCCTAGTCTCTCTCTCTCTCTCTCTCTCTCTCTCTCTCTCTCTCTCTCTCTCTCTCTCTCTCTCTCTCTCTCTCTCTCTCTCTCTCTCTCTCTCTCTCTCTTATTGTTTTTTGGTTTATAGGTTGGTTTGCCAGCAAAGTCGGGTGTGGCTGGTTCTGTGATGATAGTTGTTCCGAACGTGATGGGTATCTGCTGCTTGTCGCCCCCACTGGATCAGTATGGAAACAGCTGAAGAGGCATCCAGTTTGCTGAGGTATTTATTTTACTTGTTATTTTAATTATGATGATGATGATTTTGATGATAATAGTGATAAGAGAGATGATTATAGTTATGATGATATGATAATAATAATGATAAAATAAAAACAACAATAATAATAACTATTATAACTGATGATCATCATCAGCATTGTAATAGAGATAATAATGATGTTGATGATGATAATGATAAAATAACGATTATAATGATAATTTATAATGATCATTATCATGAGGATGAGGATATAATCAATTCACGAAGATTCATGAAGACCGAATTTTAGGAATGGCACAGTAATAATAAAAAACAAAACAAACAAATTAAAATAAATAATATTTTCCAACGTTAATACAAATTCCGGTGTTCTCTTTCAGGACTTGGTCAGCGTGTTGAACTTCCACAACTACGTTATATTATTGTGTGTCTATCTGTTTGTATGTGTGTGGTGTGTTTTTGTGTAAAGATTAAACTTTTCTAGAAAATGAACGTCCCTGAGTCTATTTGTGTATATTTCAGACTAACCTCTGATCAATCAGTTCATCCCTCCTATTATAATTATTATTACTGTTATTGTTATTATTACTTTTGCTGTTATTTTTTTTTTTTTGCTTTTTTTTTATTGTTATCGTTAGTATTCTAATTGTTGTAAAGTTTAATATTGTTATTCCTACTGATATGGTTATTATCATTAATGTTGTTCTTGTTATTATTCTTCATTTATTTATTTATTTATTTGTTTCTTTGTTTCTTCGTTTCTTCATTCATACATTATTCATTCATTCATTCATTCATTCATTTTAAACAGATACGCTCTGTCTGGAATGGTTATGTCGCAGCCAGACTACGACGGCAGAATTGCTCCACACGTCGCCACCGCAGTGGGTCACGTCGTGTCGGTTAAGTTTCTGTTAGATGAATATCAAGCGAATCCGTTTACAGGCAAGTCCAGAAATTAAAATCCGTGGCAATAATAGAAGTCTAGAATACGTGGACTGTGGTCTGTTTAAGTACGAGTAATATACAAAGACATCAGCACAGGAATATAGGAACAGCAACAACAATAATAGTAATAATAATGTAACGAAAGAAAACGTTCAGTGGAAGCTAATTAATTTACATAATGAACAAATAGTTCAAAAAAGTATAGCATTTCGCAAAAAGATCTCTGAATAAAGACACGTGTTATGATACTCAGAATCCATGGTGCATCGATTTTACTACTACTAGTACTACTACTGCTACTACTACTACTACTACTACTAATAATAATAATAACAACAACAACAACAAGTCATCTGTCATCATTTGAAATCTCTACACATTTATGATTGGTAAAAATGTACATTGTATTAAATAAATATATGAAAGTCTAGTGTAATGTCGAATGTTATAATGCCTAATGCAGCTAATATATTTAATTTTATTAAGTGTTTCATTACATATAACAATAATAGTTGTAATAATAATGATGATGATGATAATTGAAATTATTATTATTGTTATCATGATCATCATCGTCATCATCATCATCATTATTATTATCATGTTGTTATTATTGTTATTATTAGTTTTTTGATTATTATATTGTTATTGTTTATAAATATATTTATGGAATCGTACTCATAGATTTATATACACTATAGTTGATTTTCAAATAATATAAACTAAACATTCTTCTCTCCCCTGAATCAACAGAGGTCACTTTATTCACACTATTATTTGTAATATGGACTTGTACTATTTATTTTGAATGAATAGTGAATATTAAATTAAAATTAAATTTTTTTATCACTAATTATATATTACATGCGAAGAAACTTAACATAGATGAAAAATCGACTGTTCTGTCTTTTGCAGATGGGGATTCACTCCCTTAGATGAAGGCAAGCGATTTAATCGAACGGAATGCATTGCCTTGTTGGATCAGTACATGACGGAAGCAAATCCAGACTGGAAAAAGACAAATGACAATTCCCGAACAAATCCGGATTGAAAAAAAAAAGAAATGAAGATGAAATTCGCATTAAATATACGAACAGCTACGACTAAATAATGTGTATTCTGAATATGAATATTTGAACTCTTCAAAACTGACCTATATTTAGAATATTTTTAGATGCAACGGAACTTTACCTTCTGAATTCAATTTGACATATTTGAACAAAAATGCCCAGGTTTTTTAGGCACAAAAGGAGCTTTAAAATGTAATAGTAGGCAGTTAGGAGTTTCAGAATATGTTGACAAGTGTAAAGGAACTTTATTTAATGACTAACGCAAAGAAGATGTGTTTTTTTTTTTTTTTTTTTTTTTTAACTTTCGCCTTTTAACTTTTTTAAGGAGCTTTCATTGAATATTTATTAAAGGACGAATATAAGTAAAAACTTATTTTAAGTTTAAAATCTTAAATTAATCATTAATGTAGTAGTATGTCATAATTAGACATATATATTTCAATAAAAAAATAATACAAAATTCATTCTGATAGTGAAGAATAACGTGTTTCTTCTGTTTATTATTAGTAGTATTATTATCATCATTATTATTATTGTTGTTTATTGTTATTGTTATTATTATTGTTGTTGTTATTTTATTGTTGTTGTTGTTCTTCTTCTTCTTCTTCTTCTTCTTCTTCTTCTTCTTCTTCTTCTTATTATTATTATTATTATTATTATTATTATTATTATTACGTCTGTTTAGTCTAACGAAAGTTGTCTAGCCAATCTGACACAGCAAAAGATGTTGTTTTATTATACTTTTAGGGAAAAAAAAGAATGAATTCATTAACTACTACTACTACCACTACTACTACTACTGCTACTACTACTACTACTACTATTACTACTATTACTAATTACTACCAATAATAAAACGTGTTATATTTATAATTTTATTTAAAAAACAAAAACAAACAATATATACATCTAATTATTGAAGTTTTGTAATAACAAAGTGAAAACATAAACTGATATTTACAGTAAATATGTATTTAATAATGGTATTTATATGAATTTACTAAACAAAACCATAATGTATGAGAAAGACAACTAATTATACAATGTTATTCATTAAAATGAATTTGCTGCTTTTCAGAAACAATTTTATTGTTATTATATATATATATATTAATTGCATTTCAATCGCATTTCCATCGCATTCATCTGATATCTGAACAATAAAAATCAATCCCCGAGCTGATATCAGTAAATTCCACCAACTTAATACCTTTTGAATTATAGAGCGAAATTACGATAACCTTCAATAAGTGGAAATGCAGACAACAGTTTATTCAGTTATGATTAAACAGTACGAATTACGCATGCGCAGTAATTAATGCGGAACTAACGAAGTATTCATGTACTAGACATGCAGGCAATGTTTAATTTTATATTCAAGAACTTTTAAGCTGTTGCCATTACATTACTGGTCCATTTAAATAAGATCTGAAATTTTGAATAAGATTTGAAAGTAATAGAAATAACACATGGAATTCATAGCTATATAAATGTATATAATTATGTTCTAATTATACATTTTAAACAACATGGACGTATTCTGGTGCACGCTATAATATATTTTTCTATGTATACAATGCATAATTTGTCTTCAAATAGCATGAACTATTTCAAGATATACACTACAGAATTTTGTATCCTTTTTTAAATTAATTAATTTATTTATTTATTTATTATTTTTAACTACTTACTCTCATATTTAAATTTTATATTTTAGTGCATATATGTTGGGTGTTTAGGTATGAGGATTTGTGCATGCAAGAAATCGCATAAGAGGATGAGTTTGGTTTACTTTCATTTTTAATAATATAAATGTATTAAAACTGAAAACTAAATATCTGCTATAACAATACCACAGTCGAATCAACAGCTGCAACAATGACAATAACAAGGAACACCATCGTGAACAACGGCAGCAGCAGCAACCTAAACCACGGCGACAACAATAACAAATGAATGATAAACGAAACAACCCGAGCAATACAATGGCAGCTTGTAAATAATTGCTGCCAAAAACTCTCAGCATCAATAAAAATAATTAATTTTAAAATACTCTATACGTAAGCAATTTACAAATGAATCTGAATGCGACAGTCAACAATTAATGACGTCATATCTCTTTGCAGTTCAAACACGGTTTTCTTGAGTAATTAGTCATATGACGTCATGTCATTGTTGACGTCATGTTATGACTATGGGTATTTATTTATTCATAGTTGTTTACGTAAACAAGCTGCCCATTTTACCATATGACGTCATGTTACGTCAAAGGGTATTTTATTTATAGTTGTTTACGTAAACAGGCTGACCATTTTCCTATATGACGTCATATTACGTCAATATGTATTTTATTCATAGTTGTTTACGTAAACAGGCTGCCCATTTTCCCACATGACGTCATATTACGTCAGTGGGTATTTATTTATTCGTAGTTGTTCGCGTAAACAGGCTGCCCATTTTCCTGGTTGCACTTCTTCCAGTCTGGGTTTGCTGTGCTCATGTGTTCTTCCAGCAAAGCGATACATTTTGTCTGATTGAAGCGTTTAGCGTCGTCCAGAGGCGTGAAGCCCCATCTGTGAAAAACAAGAGAAAAATGCTGTTTGGTTGTCTCTGTTTCCGTGCTGTGGTTATTTTATTCATTTTGAAACTGTATTTTTTTTTGGTGGGGAGAAAGCCGTGATGCTTGCTATGGAAATCGCGTGGCTTAGAGGAGTTGTGTTTCTTGTGCGTTCTGGTCTGATGGAATGGACAAAGGTTTAAAATACTCCCCCCCCCCAAAAAAAAAAAAAAAAAAAAAATAAATAAATAAATAAATAAATAAATAAATAAATAAATAAAAAAAAAAAAAAATAAAAAATGAAAAAATAAAATAAAATAAAATAAATAGATAAATGAATAAATAATATTTAATTTTTGTCCCCCTAATAACAGGACATTTGCAATGTAAGGACACTTTTGCTCGGCCCCACGCGTGACCGTACACGACACGTACCACATTATTTACTAACAGATCCCTCTCTCTCTCTCTCTCTCTCTCTCTCTCTCTCTCTCTCTCTCTCTCTCTCTCTCTCTCTCTCTCTCTCTCTCTCTCTCTCTCTCTTCCCTTTCACTGTGCTTACCTATCGACTGAGAACGGATTTGCTTTGCACTTGTCGAGTAGAAATTTGACAGAAACCTCGTGACCTTCTGCGGAGGCGACGTGGAGAGCCGTTCTGCCGTCGTAGTCAGCCTCCGACATATCCATTCCAGACAGCGCGTATCTGTGTCAAAAAATAACGTTGAGGTAAAATGAGATCGCGTCATCAAAATATGTGTATAGTGATGTACGTTTAATTTTCAATGCAATTCCTAATTTCGTATTCAGAATATTAAAACGATCTGAGAAACTAAAATGAAAAGTAAGGTCAGCTGATTGACTCTCTCTCTCTCTCTCTCTCTCTCTCTCTCTCTCTCTCTCTCTCTCTCTCTCTCTCTCTCTCTCTCTCTCTCTCTCTCTCTCTCTTCATCTATCTATCTATCTATCTATCTATCTATCTCTTTATCTCTTTACATATCCTCATCGTTTTCACTATTTCCTAACTTTAATTAATAAAATTATTTGGTAAAAAAAAAAAAAAAAAAAAAAAAAAAAAAAAAAAAAAAAAAAAAAGGAAGAGACATCTGTTTTATTTAATGATGCACTCAGTACTCTCTCTCTTTCTACGAGTATGTATGTATCTATATATGTAATGAATGTATGTATATAATGCGTGCACATACATACGTATGTAGTACATCTGTATATTTACGTCAGCTATAATGTACTTTCGGTTTCACCTTCTAAGGGCTGTCACATCGCCGTTGTAGGCGGAGTAAAGAAGATTGACAACAACCATTGACTGAATCTCCACCTGCTTTACTCGCGGGTCCTCCTTCTCTGTCTGATGCTGTAAGTTGTCGTAGTTGTGGAAGTTGAAAACACTCACCAAGTCCTAAACGAAATAATAATAATAATAATAATAATAATAATAATAATAATAATAATAATAATAAAAAAATAATAATAATAAAAAATAAAAATAATAATAATAATAATAATAATAATAATAATTAAATATATAGACAAACATACACACATACATACAGAGAAACAGACATAGAGACAGATATATAAATGGAAACATAGACAGATAAAGATGGACATAGAGACAGATATATAAATGGAAAGATAGAGAGAGAGAGATAATAGATAGATGGATGGAGATAGATGGATGGATTTAGACACACACACACACACACACACACACACACACACACACACACACACACACACACACACATACACATATAATGAGAAACAGAAAACCAGACAGACAGATAAACAGATAAATAGACGGTCAGACAGACACATTAAATACTGATTTCTTTTACCTATAACGAAAGACACAGAAATAAATGACGACGACGAAGAAGAAGATGATGATAACAATTTCATCTAGTAATCTGTATATAAAAATACCTCAGCAAACTGGATGCCTCTGCAGCTGTTTCCATACTGATCCAGTGGGGGCGACCAGCAGCAGATACCCATCACGTTCGGAACCACTATCATCACAGAACCGGCCACACCCGACTTTGCTGGCAAACCAACCTGAAAATACGAATAAAAATTATTAACTTTATTTTCTGTCGTACGGAATTGTAGTATGTATAATTACGTATCGTGTTTATTATAATTATTTTTTTTTTATTTTATTATGTCTATTATTATTACTATTATTATTATGTTGATTATTATTATTATTATTATTATTATTATTATTATTAAAACTATTCTATTTTACTGTACACTTTATGATTAACAAAGTTTTGGCCTCTTTAAGACAGAAAAACAACACTGTAAATTATAAATTATATCTAAATTATAATTATATTAATTATTTCCGTACTGATAATCACAGTTTTTAATTCAGCAGAAATTAATTAAAAGTCGTTTTATGAACTAATTCTACCCTTTTTTTCAAAATCTGACCACCAACTGTTCTTCAAATTACGACAAACCTTGAAAGCAAACTGTCCGGAATAATCGTACATTCCGCACGAATGCATCAACGAGAGAGTGTTTCTTACGGCGTCCGAGTTTAGGATGTTATCGCCTGTCGTTGGACAGATTCCGCCATTTGCAAATGTTGCTGCAGCCACGCTCATGGATTCAGCGTTCAGTTCAGTGGAGCAGAGCTGGAAATTAAATAAGAGAGAAAAAACAAAATAATAATTGGAGAAGTTAATAATATTAACAAGAAGAAGATGAAGGAGGAAAAGCAACTAAAGAAGAAATTTACGAAAAAAAAAAAAAAAAAGGAACAATTTGGTTTTTAGGTATTCAAAAGGTTTATATTTTTTTTTAATTATTATTTTTTTTAATATTTAATTATTATTATTATTATTATTATTATTATTATTATTATTTAAATAATAATAATTATAAAAAAGAACCACCTGGAAATAAAAATCCATGACTTCCATCAAATTAGTTCCCTTTGGAAAACACTGCAATGCAAAACAAATTTTATCTAAATTTTATATATATATATATATATATATATATAAATTATTTCTACATAATTCTTGATATCATAAGCAGATGAGAGAAAGAAAAGGTAACAATTTCTTGTTTATATTTTAATAATTTATTGTTAGTAAAGGTTGGTAACTAATAATAAACAAAATTATACATAATTAAGTTTAAAAAATATCTTCACACTAACCTATGGATACTTTAAATTAAACTAAAATTTACAGAGATTTTAAGCCTTATATGGTTATAGATTATTAAAATAAAAATTAAAGTTTCACCTTGTTTTCTCTAAGATAGTAACCCAGAGCAAAATTTCTGTCGGCAGTATCTCTTTCTGATAGGAATCTGTGATAATAATAATAATAATAATAATAATAATAATAATAATAAATAAATAAATAAAATAAAAAATAATGGCAATAACAATGGAAACAATAGAAATGGCAACAAAACCAACAACAATAACAACAACATCAACAGAATAGTGATAAAAATTTAAAATGATCACTTTTACTTTTTTATTATTATTATTATTATTATTATTTCCTAAAACAACAATACAGTTCACTGTTGTTGTTTTTTTAAACTAAAAATTGAATTGAACATAAACACATTTTTTCATTAATTACTATTTATCTCTACAAGCCATGCTCCAATACAATAATACATTTCATACATTTCTAATCATGCCCTGTTTAAAAATAGTAGTTACTTGTTTCTGTCAAATACATCATGTTATAATGTGTCTGAGGAATCTTGCAACTGTCAACCATAAGTTACTCTTTTTCTAGCAGCAAGGATTTTTTTATCTGGATTTTTATGAAGATAGAAAATTTTGTGAACAAATAGAAAAAAATAATTGCAGCTTACACTGAATTATTGAAGCCAAGATATTCATGTCCAACCATCCGTTTGTACATGTTTGTTGCCTGCAAAGTATATAAATAATAATAACTAATATAAAGACATATATATTTTGTAAAGTATATGATTAATAATTAAATGAAAAACATTATTTTTGTAATATACATTTCATAATCATTATTAAATTTTAACTTCTTTATCTAACTGAATTACTTCAGCCTTGTTTTAGTTCTGGATTTTAATATTAATACCAATATATACATATACATATATATATATATATACAAACATGTGAATGTAGATATGTCCATTTGAATTCAAGTAATACAGCCCTAACCAGAACCTGTGTCTTTTAGTGAAACTTCTGTATCTGTATTAAACATAAGTTTTCTAAAAGTAATTGTATATAAAATGTTGTCTTACATAGTCAAATCTGTCTGCAGAATTGAGGTCCTGTTTGATGAGAGAACATGTCACTATAGCTCCAGGGTTAATCATAGGATTGTGAGGTTTGTCTGCATAGAAAATTAAAATAAAATTATCATCTGTCTTGAAAACAACATATTTATTATTGTGTGAATATGCTACACTGTGTTACAGTGATATCCAATAAATCATTGGTTTGTGAGGTTTGTCTACACAGAATAATAAAAAAATACAATTTATCTCCAAAAACAATATTACAGATACTACTATTACTGTTATTACCACTACTACTATTACTATTACTACTACTACTACTACTACTATTACTATTACTATTATGATGTATGATTACTACTAGTGCTACTATTATCATATCTATCATCATCACTACTATTACTACTTTTAATACTACAATACTTATATTACTAGTGCAATATAGTGCTACTACTATAAAATAACTACTACTGATACTATGTTACTACTACTACTACTCCATAGTATATAAAATAAATCTATTGTCAGAGTTAAGCTGAAGACCACAACACTGATTTCTTGTCCAGCATGCCACTTTTGCTACTACTGCTACAACAACAACAACAACAACAACAACTAATACTATTATCACTACTAGCACCACTATCAAATATATAAATGCATTTACTATCAGTGGTAAGAGAAATATCGTTGAAGGAAACACTACTATACTTATCCAATCATATTACCATTACTACAGCTGGAGCTACTACTACTACTACTACATAGTATATACAAATACAGTAACTGTCAGTGTTAAGTGAAATACTGTTGAAGGGAACACTGCTATATCCACCATATTACTATTACTGCAGCTACTACTACTACTACATAGTATATACAAACACAATTATTCTCAGTGTTAAGTGAAATACTGTTGAAGGGAACACTGCTATATCCACCATATTACTTATACTACTACTACTACTACTGCTACTACTACTACTACACAGTACATGTAAATACACTTACTGTCAGGGTTGAGTGAGATACTGTTGAAGGGAACACTGCTATATCCACTATATTACTATTACTGCAGCTGCTGCTACTACTACTACTACATATATATAAATAAATACACTTACTGTCAGGGTTAAGTGAGATACTGTTGAAGGGAACACTGCTATATCCACCATATTACTAATACTACTACTATTACGACTACTACTACTACTACTACTACTACTACTACTACTATGTATATATAAATAAATACACTTACTGTCAGGGTTGAGCGAGATACTGTTGAAGGCCACACCACTGGGCTCCTGTCCAACATACTGGTGGACAACAGATGGTCCGAGGTCTTTGAGAGCGAGAGCGTAAGTGAGAGACTTGCTCACAGACTGGATACAGAACGGAACCTTTGTGTCACCAATAGAATACCTGTAAGTGTCATCATCATTTTATTATTATTATTGTTGTTGTTGTTATTATTGTTATTATTATTATTATTATTATTATTACTGATCATCATCATTATTATTAATATTATTATTATTATTATTTTGTTTATTATTATTATTGTTATTATTATTATTATTACTATAATTATTATTTTATTATATTTTATTATTATAAATTATATATTATTATTACTATTATTATTATTTTATTATTATATTTTATTATTATAAATTATATATTATTATTATCATATATTATATATTATTATTATTATTATTATTATTATTATTACTATTATTATTATTTTATTATTATAAAGAAAATAAGGTATAAAGGTTTTCTTGTTTTGTTTTTTTCATGTGTGTTTTATTTTTGTATTAATGTCTGTCTGTACTTCTGTTTGTCTGTGTGTGTGTGTGTTTACCTCTGTCCATCAACTGTGCAGATGCTCACCCCCCAGAGATCTGGGTTGTAGCGGGCAAGCTGGGGAATGTATGATGCAGGCTGAAATTAAAAATACACACTTTTTTTTAGTTATATTCAAATATACACATTATGTTCTTGTCTTAAACTATTTTTCATCTTACGCTTTTTATTAAAAATCCTAATTCTCTCTTTAAGGTTATATATATTTTTTCTTTTTTCAGTTTGTAATATTTTAAAATCAGATTACAATTTTTTTTTTCACTGATCTAGTCTGTTTGATTTATCTCCCTTGGCATGCTTACCTCCCCTGACGTGTTGCTCTTTGCTTTCCAAGTAGAGCTGCTCAATGCGTTTTGTGAAGTGGTAGAATTCTGGGATAATGAAATCATTTCTGAACGCCTTGGCAATGATCACAATATTGTACTGAATACATCTGCAAAGAAAGAGAAATAGTTAAGAAAATAATACTCATATTATAATTATTTTTTGTTTTGTTATTATTATCTGTTTAAGAATTTTACTTATTCTTATGAGTGAGTGTTTTTCTTGTTGTTGTTGTTGTTGTAGGTGCTATCATTGTTTGGAGACATATCACACTAAAATTTGGAAGGACTGCATCACCATTCATTTTATATATGTCTTTATATTTTGCTTATTCTGATTTTATCATAATCATCATCATTGTCACCATCATCATCACCATTGTTGTTGTCATTATTATTATTATCATCATCATCATTATCCTTTTTCTTTTTTATTATGGCAGTTAAATTTCTTACAGAAAATATCCATGTATATTTTATATCAATCTATAAAACAAATTATAAGAAAGAAATAAAATAAAAGAAATAATTTTTTTTTTGAGACTTACTCTTTGAACTTTTCTCTGTTGATGAAAGGAAACTGGAGGCCATCATAAGAAATTTTGAGTTGACATTCATTAAAATGTTTCATTGTCTCCTTCAGCCTCGGATCATCGTCACGAAGTCCTGAACTAAACAAAGCCTGAAATAGAAAAAACACAGTGTATGTCTGTCTGTCTGTCTGTGTCTGTAAGTGTGTGTGTGTGTGTGTGTGTGTGTGTGTGTCTGTTTTAATAATGAAGTCCTGAACTAAACAAAGCCTGAAAAATAAAAAGTGTATGTCTGACTGACTGTCTGTTTGTAAGTGTGTGTGTGTGTGTGTGTGTGTGTGTGTGTGTGTGTGTGTTTTAATAATGAAGTCCTGAACTAAACAAAGCCTGAAAAACACAATGTATGTCTGCCTCTGTGTCTGTCAGTGTGTGTGTATGTGTATGTGTGTATCAGTCTCTGTGTGTTTTAATAATGAAGTTTAGAACTAAATAAAGTCTGAATAGGTGTGTGTGTGTGTGTGTGTGTGTGTGTGTGTGTGTGTGTGTGTGTGTGTTAATAATGAACCACTAAACTAAACAGAGTCTGGAATAAAAACAAAATCTAAGTCAAAACACAGTGTAGGTCTGTCTGCATGTGTGTATATATGCAGTTGATGATTTGTATATATTTTACAGTAAGAGTTATTGTATATTTAATGCAAATGTTTAAAAGAAAACAATACATAGACTCACATTTTTGAACTTGGTGATGGAAATTTTGTCATCATTTTCCTCACAGAAATAATCAAACAGTGTATTCTCCAGATTCTGCAGATCCAACTTTACATTACTGAAATTAAATAAAATAATATATATGTGTGTGTGTGTTTGTGTGTGTGCATCAAGGAGTTGTGGTTGGATTGGGATATGTTTTCAATATGCCGTTCTACAGACTTCATTATTTAAAGTTAGAAATTTATGTCAAGGAACTTTGGTTGGATTGGGATATGTAATTACCAGTATGCACTCTGCAGAGTGTATGATTAGTGAAGTACTTGACACGGAATAGTGTTAGTATAAAAATCAATACAGTTCAACAAGCTGTATTCTTAACACAGCTAATGAACTAAGGTTTGAAGTCAATTCAGACTTGGAAAGACTAAATAGTTGTTGGTTTATATGCTTTTATTATTCACTGTTTTTATGAAATATGTTACAAAATCAGAATATTAGGCTTAAATTTTTTGCTTTTGTAAAACTTAATCCCAAGTCAAAGTGTTATTGAGATACATGTGAATATATTACTAAATAAAAATAAAAATGATTCCTTGTATTTCAGAATTAATAGTTTGTGTATGTGCATATATATATATATATATATATATATATATATATATATATATATGTTGTGTTTATGTTGGTGTGTTGGTGTGTATGTGTGTGTTTTTACATATGTATCAGTGTTTGGTCATGTCTTTTTGTGTGTGTGTATTTTGTATGTATGTGTATATATGTAAGGTTTCTGTGTATATATGTTTATATATGAGAGAGAGAGAGAGAGAGAGAGAGAGAGAGAGAGAGAGAGAGAGAGAGAGAGAGAGAGAGAGAGAGAGAGAGAGAGAGAGAATTATAAAAACAACAACAGAATAGGCAGAAAATTAACTAGTCTGTGTGATGGATAAACATACCATTATTCCTACTAATACAATTATACATTTATATACATATGTACATCATTTATCGCATTAACGGTGTGAATTACATCTTAATCTGTGCCCCTACCTTTGAAAAGGATGAAAGCTGTGTTCCATGTTTATCCCGTCAACTCTCCTAAACGTATGAGAGATAGAGAGCAGAGAGAAAGAGAGAGAGAGAGAAAATAAATAAACCCTGCCTTGAACTCTGTATATCTAAAATCAGTGTCATATTTCTAAAAATACTGAGATGACCCTGTTCTGACCTTGTACGAGATATTGGCTTTACAGCCTAGTGGATGAAGGTTTTTATTATATTTTATTATTGTATTGCTGACCAGTGGTCAAGCCTTATTGACCATGAGATATTTATAGTGACCTTAGAGAAGATTTATTATCATTCTGTTTTAGTAAGCCGAGGTTATGTAAAAGAGGCGAGGTGAGAAAAATATGATTTAGAGATAAATAGTTACGTAAGTGTGAATGTGAGAAAATAAAAACGTACGTGCGTTTAAGATGTGGGAAGTAATGAGAGACAGACAAACGGAGAAAAAAAATATAATTAAGAAGGTGAATTTGTTGTTATTATTAGTAGTAGTAGTAATAGTTGTAGTAGTAGCAGTAGTAGTAGCAGCAGAAGCAGTAGTGGTGGAGGTAGTAGTAACAGTAGTAATACCATCGTTATACCGTCGTCACAATTAAGATAATTATTATTATAATGATTATTATGATCACCATTATTATTATTACTAATATGCGTAGTAGTAGTAGCAGCAGCAGTAGCAGTAGTAGTATTTACTTTTTTGTTTACATTTTTAACAATATGAGATAAAGAATTCGAAAACATCGCTAATTCGGGTACAGTTCTTGGTCGTACATACATACATACGCATATATATATATATATATATATATATATATATATATATATATATATATATATATATATATATATATATATATATAGCTCTAGTGCATAATGAATTTTGCTACATCAATCACGGAGCACTGGAAGGAACGGGAAATCGCGCACGAGGCGTTGAATGGAAAACAAAAGTATATTGTTAGTAGGATATCATTTTCACGCAAGGGAGAACATGATACTAATTTATTTAAATATATGTGAAAAGAAAACGACAGGTTATCATTTCGAACAGATATAAATTTCAGATAATATGTCCATGAAAATTCCATTATGACACACAATGAACAAGTGTTGTGTTCGTCCTTGGGTGGACAGTGGCTACTTATTTTTGTAGATGGAAGATATTTCGTAAACAAGAGGACATCGCTTAGTTGTTTTGCTAGAAAGTAAACAGATCTGATCCGGAAAGAAACGTATCAACATTTTTATTTGCATATTCATTTATTTATATCGTGCTCACGAAGACCTTATTTTCTGCGTCTTTAAAAAGCCATTTCTATTTATTTTCATACGCAAATATCAATATTTTTAAAAGGATTCACATGTTGATTTGAACTAGAGAGATAGATAGATAGATGTAGATTGATAGATAGATAGATAGACAGATAGACAGATAGATAGATAGATAGATAGATAGATAGATAGATAGATAGATAGACAGATATCAGCAATTGGATTATCTGAACATTTCCTTCATGCGAATTCATATCCTGGTCGTACGATTTATCAGATATATTTTGAGGGAAAAAGAACACATAAACGGAAAGAAATCCGAATGCACAGACAAACTGACAGAGAGGTAGAATTATCTGCTGTATATAATCAGAAAAGTAGTTACATACACTAAACTAGAACGAAATACCAACAAAGGAAAGAGAGAATGTGAAAGATAGTGAACCAACGAGAGACTGAAAAGAGAAATAGAGAGAGAGAGAGAGAGCGTCAAAGAAAGTGAAAAATAGAGAAAAGAAAGAGAGAAAACTAAAATATGTATCTGTTAAAGAAAAAGAGTGAGGGAATGAAAGAAAATAATAGCGAAAAGGAACTAACAAATGATTAACGAAAGGACTGTAAAGGAGAGAAAGATTTAGAGAGTGAGGGAGTCTGTGTGTTAGACGAACATAAGATATACAGATGGTAAGAATGAACTGTGGAAGGAAGGTGGAAAGAGAAAGAGGACAAATGAGACGGACAGAGTGTAACAGACTAGAGCGGGAGAATTAGTAATGGAAGTAGTGATATACAGAGAAACACAGGGAGAGAGAGAGAGAGAGAGAGAGAGAGAGAGAGAGAGAGAGAGAGAGAGAGAGAGAGAGAGAGAGAGAGAGAGAGAGAACTAGAAATGGAGAGAGAGAGGGAATGAGTGAAAGACAGTTATGTACAAAAATAGAAACTAGAAATAAAGAGAGATGGAGTAAGTAAAAGACAAAGACAGATACAAATTAGAAACTAGAAATACAGAGAGAGATATAAAGACAGAAATAAGAAATAGAAAAAGAGATAATAAAAAAAATAACTAAACTTAAATCATCAAACATTTTTTTTTTTTAAATCATACCCCAACCACACGGACCTATTTAACAGTACAGTAATTTACAAAGCAACAAAGCTAAACGACTCACACTTTGCTGGGAATTCCTGCAATGATCGACTTCACGGCTTTGGCCCACAAATACTTTGTCGTGTGATGTTCTTCGTTATCCTGCTCATGATTCATCTGAAACTT
>CM022678.1:4888276-4890776 GCA_012295275.1 Chrysomallon squamiferum
CATCATCATCATCATCATTATTATTATTGGTGTTGTTGTTGTTGTTGCTGTTGTTGTTATTGTTGTTATTATTAAATGAAACCATAGACGATGATCCAGTATATTATCAAAATTTTAATCTAATCATTTCTTTAACAACACTGTGTCTTTCCTCTCAAAATATACTTTACACGTTTACACAAGTATGTTAAATTCTAACGTTGATGAAACTGTCAACTTTCGTTTCATGAGGCTGTGCTAAGCTTGTAGAAATAACAAAAACGTTAAAAAAAAATATACAACGCAGCAAGCAAACAATGACAAAATATTAATGAAATTTTAAAGAACATTAAAGAAAAGGAAAGAAAGAACAGAACGATAAAACGTAAAAAACGATTTTTGCAGTAAATCAAATGACTATCTATTTATATGTGAAGAAGCATACGACAGTGATTATATTCGTGTATGCACATGGATATTTTTTAATTTAAGTGTGGGATATTTGAGTTTGAGTTTATGCAGGTTTTGTTTTAGTACTTTGTGTTTTGTTTGTTTTGTTTAAATTTCTTATTTTCTTTTTCTTTTTTTATTGTTCTCTTTTTCTTTTAATTAATTAATTTATTTATTTAATAATTATTTTTTTTTTATCTTGCTGTTTCTTAAAAACATATTTTTGCTTGTTGTTTTGTTTGTGTTCAAAACGCAAATACCCTGGTCTGGGTGTCTGTATGTACGTACAAAATGTTAATTACATTCTCTCTAACATTGTAACATACCTACACTAACTTCACTGCGTGTACAGCATATGTGCATTCTTGAACACTGTGCAATAATAATAATAATAATAATAATAATAAATAAATAAATAAATAAATAAATAAATAAATAAATAAATGAATGAATGAAAGAAAGAAAGAAAGAAAGAAAGAAAAAATATTGACCTGCATCTATTTCAGAATCGATCCCCTCTGGATGCATATTTGTACCTTTGATCAAACACTGGTTTCTTTGGTGCGAACCATTTTACTATTATTTTGGAAACAACATTAACTCCCTTTGTTGATGTCACCGTTATTAAAACATGTTTTAAAATAAAACAGCGGACTGATGTTAATTTGTTAACATGGATAATTAAAGTATATTTATAAAAAACACAGTAGACCGATGTTCATTTTAACGTTGATAATTAAAGTGTATTAATAACAAAACAACACTGTTAATTTAGTCACGTGATAATTAAAGAACATTTCAAGGTGATGTCAACGATTAGACGTAATGGATTTTGAAAGCAATGTCGGTACCTGGTAAACAGTTCAGTTTGGAGAGGTGCTCGGTTTAATGACGTTTACGTGATAAAACCCTTCGATTTTTTAAGTGAATTCCACTTTCGTGGGAGTCTGATTTTGCCAGGTTTTAAGAATAATAATTAAAAAAAAAAAAAAATATATATATATATATATATATAAATAAATAAAAATAAAAATCAGTTTACATGATAACATTTTTTATTGCATTATTTCGTAAAAATACTGTGTTCCAGTCACTGGAAATAAAATTTCAAACAAACAAATAAAATTTAACACGTATACAAAACGAACAGTGTTATTACTATAAACAAAACTGATTATAAAACAAAATAATTATAAAAAAGTAAATCAACAGATGTTACCAGCACTATTACAATATAAAACACAAGCATAATTAATACTTATATGGTCACGTGGCATACGGACACATACATTTTACACGTCTACACAAACACTGAGAAAAATTCACATACATACATCCATTCAGACATAATCTCATGAATAGAAATGTTTGCACATTTGTACAATCTCACAGATAAACAGGGACACATACAGATGTAAACAAATACCCAAAACATGCACACATATATACACATTCTTATATATATATATATATATATATATATATATATATATATAGTTTATTAAAACAAATTTAACAAACAATAATAAAATAATACACCAATCAAATAAAATATTACATTCCAGATAATATTGTATAACATTTATTTGTCACTGAACATTTATTTGTTAATGTGTAAAATGTATTAATATTAAATTACATTTTTACAAAGATACGTAACATTCATTTCTGACAATGTGTAAAACTTATGTTTTATTACACAGCTGTTTGACAGTAATCTGTGACATTTATTATTTAAACTGCATTCTGACAATGAAATGTAAAACAAAATTGCATTGTGTCACTGATACACATTATTTTATTATTAAAATACATACTGACATTAATATGTAAAAAAAAGTATTTATCAAATTGCATTCTGAGAATGGAATGTGACATCTATCATTAAACTGCATTCTGACACTGGTATGTAAAATTTATTAATTGTATTCTGCAAATGATATGTAAAATTATTATTAAATTGTATTCTGACATTGATATGTAAAATTTATTCGTTATTAAAATTGCATTTGACAATGTTATATAAAATTATTTATTAAATTATATTCTGACATTAATATGTAAAAATAAT
>CM022678.1:4895776-4913276 GCA_012295275.1 Chrysomallon squamiferum
TTAAACACATACACACACAAACACCTACACATGTACATGCTCATATCGGAAAGCTTGAAAAACAAAATCAAGAAGAAAGCTCTTGTCTGATTGGTTGAAAATAAATAACCAATAACATCTGACAAGACATTGTTTCAGATAATTAAAAAAAAAAAGAATTTATTGGTGTATTAGGTATGGAAGAGTTTAATCAGTTTTAGGGTTAAAATGTTTATAAAATAATAATTCTTACTTGGAAGTAAAAGTCTAGAATATCTTTCAAGTCGGTTCCTTCAGGAAAACACTGAAATAATAATAATAATAATTAATAATAATAATAATAATAATAATAATAATAAATTTAATAATTTTACTAGTGGCTATTAAATTAAAATAGTAGTAGTAATAGTATTAATAGCAGCAGTAGTAGTAGTAGTAGTAAAACTAGTAACAATAATAATAATAATAAGCTAGTAGTAGTAATAATAATAATAATAAAATAATTTAAAAATAAAATGAAACAAAAAATCTATGGATGATTTCAAGAAAAGGGAGATAACAATTATTATCCCTTCAACATGAAACAAATTTAAGCAGTCTTTCTGAAAATGTGAACAGTTGAACACTTTAACAACAAAAATGCAATAAAATAGAATAAAAATAAAAATAAATAAGCAAGTAAATAAATAAAATAAATGAATAATAAAGAAAGACAATCGAAAAGTAATCAAACATTCATCAAACAAATTTGACAAAATTATCAAATGAGAAGATTTAACAAATTAATTCTGAATTTGTCAAGAAAAAGTCAAGAATAGAATAAAAGTGAAAACAAACCTTGTTCTCACGTAAGTAGTATCCTAGGGCAAAATTTCTGTCAGCAGACAATCTTTCTGAGAGAAAACTGTAAATATAGAAATATTATAAATATTATTTTAATAACAACAACAAAAATACCACTACCAACAACAACAATAATAATGACAGTAGAAGGAAGAAGGCAGAGAGGATGAGCAAAAAGATGAGGAAGAAGAAAAAGATGAAAAGATGAAAATAAAAATGATAATAAAAATGAGAAGAAAATAATAATTGTTATAATAATAATTCAGAAACAAATTAATTAATAAAAATGATGAAATAAAAATTTAAAAAGAACATGGACACACACACAGACATACACACACAGACACACACACACACACACAGACACACACATACATACACACATATACAACTTACACAGAATTGTTGAAAGCTAAATATTCATTTCCTGCCATTAGCTTAAATTGTTTTGATGTCTGAAATAAAAAATTTAAAAAAAATTGTTTTTTTTTATTATGTGAATTTAAAATGATTTAAACAATTTTTATAATTAATGCTTCTTATAATTATGATGAGAAAATACAAAAAAAAAAATCAAATAAAATTAAAATTAAAACGACAAATAAAAAAAAAAAAAAATATATATATAATAATGACAGTAGGATATTTTGAACATCTTAAATTTTTCTCTCTATTACGTGGGGCCTGAATGAGGTTGTCCTGAATTCTTTCAGTAATGGATTGGTTCAAACAAGATTTTCTTTTATTATTTAAGTGATGGGTGGGCCCAGTTGAGGTTGTCGCTTATTATTTCAGTACTGAGGTTTGCGTTGAATTCTTTGGTGCGGCCCAAATGAGTTCGCTGTTCTTTCTACATATTCTGTTATATAATAAACATGGACACACTTACATAGTCAAATCTATCTGCAGGGTTTAACTCATTTTTCAAGAGGGAACAGACAACAATAGCACCGGAGTTAACCATCGGGTTGTGAGGTTTATCTGGGAAGAGAAGAAGAGAAAAGAAGAAAGAAAAAAAAAAAAAATGGAGACTGGACAGAATCACTAAAACGTACAACGACAAAACAGGACAAGGGTAAGCAGGATAAGCGAAGGTGTTGTTTCCATGACAACAAAAGCAGACGGGAGTTTAGTCAGTTAACTTATACTACTTCAAACTGATTGGTGTTACAGGTGAGCAGACTTTGCTGCTAATAAAGTATGAGAATAACAATACAAAAGTTAGGTTGTTCTGTTTCTCACCTTTGTTAATGACCAAGTATGACGATAATATTAATTTTAGATTACTTTAAGTAGAATTGCTGGAGACTAATCTTTTCTAAATACTAAAGGATGAAAGTAATATAATAGATTTAAAAAATAACTTGGTGGAGGTCATGTATCTGTTTCTTATCATGTTTAAAAATTTATTAGGCTAATAGAAACAATACATAGGCTTCAGATTCAAACACATAGGCACACACACAGATACACACACACACACTCATAAACAATATTCACACAATACTCACACAAAAAGATATAGACCCACACAATACCACATGAACACACACACACACACAAAAAGACAAACACACCAGCACACTCAGACAGACTCTTACTAAGATGATTTAGTGAGATGTGGTTGTAGGTGACACCACTTGGTTCTTGGCCGATGTACTCGTGCACGATGTCAGATCCGAGTTCTTGCAGCAGTAGTGCGTACGTCATCGGCTTGCTCACTGACTGCAGACAGAACGGTACAGAAGTATCCCCTACTGAATACCTGTAGAGAGATAAACAGGACATAGAGAGAGAGAGAGAGAGAGAGAGAGAGAGAGAGAGAGAGAGAGAGAGAGAGAGAGAGAGAGAGAGAGAGAGAGAGAGAGAGAGAGAGAGAGAGAGAGAGAGAAACAGAAACAGAAAAGAGAGAGAGAGAGAGAAACAGAAAATAGAGAGAGAAAGAGAGAGAGAGAGATAGATAGAGACTGATAGAAAGATAGACAGATATAGACAGACATGTATAATCAACTGTGCATATGTGAGAAAGAGAAATGAATAGATATATTTGTTTGTATTAGAAAATGGTTATATAAATGTGTATGTGTGTGTATGAGAGAGTGTATATATATGTACATGTGTTTGTATGTGAGAAAAATTTTAAACACATGTGCAGTTATGTGTGTGTGTGTTTTTTTAAATATACCATTTGGAAGTTGAAAGTATCAATACATTTCTGCCTCCATTTTGTCCAATAATAATTTTTGTTATTTCAGTCAAATTACATTTATCAATAAATTATTTGACCAACTGTATGAACAGCTGCAAAAATGCACTGTTTTACTATTGTGGTTAGAGGTTGACAATTAACACAGTTCTTTCAAACCTGCATACAAACTAAACAAACTGAGATGGACATGATAACTGTTTGCACAGAAACTGGAGAAAGCAGGCTGCATGTAATCGTAAACAAACATGAGAATGATACTTTTGCTAAGTAATTTTATCACTTAGGGCATGAATCAGTATGCAGTATTTTGTCAAGGACTGTGGTTTCTTAGAAACAGAACATCAATGTATGTATACATGTGTATGTTTAATTTTATGTTTTTAACAATGGCTTAGGTTTAGAAAATTTGGTATGATGTGATTTTTGTTTTTTTTGGTTTCTATGCCATTACGATGAATTCAATAAGACAATGAAAAATGGTCACCATACATATTTATACAGACTTCTGTTTTTTACATTAAATCTAAATAAGTGAATTGATTTAGATATCAACATGCACTAATAATAATCTTCTTCATTTAGCTGCATAAAAAAGTAATTTGAAGAAGTTTGGCATCATTTTTTTCTTAAGCCTTCAAAGAAGAGCAATCATTTCATCTCATGTGGTAATCTAATTATGTGCAAATTGCCACTGTTGTTTAAAAAGTGATCATACTTGCAAATCTGATTACTATACAACTTGTTCTGGGTTTTTTTGGACTTTACTCCTGAAATCCAAATTATACAACATCCAGATTAAACAGTGTGTGTTTTTTTTCTTAACAGATTAACAGTAGCTGGAGGGGTCTGTGTCTGTGTGTGTATATGTGATTTATTCTTTCTCAATATGTGTGTCTGTGTATCTTAGAGAGAGAGAGAGAGAGAGAGAGAGAGAGAGAGAGAGAGAGAGAGAGAGAGAGAGGTTTAAAATATACAAAAAGTTTTTAGAATAGTTTTGGATGTAATTACAGTTGTAATGACATGAGACTACAGTAATGATGAAATGATAGTTATGACCAGTTGTATGTAAAAAAAAAAGAAAAAAAAGAAAGAAAAAGAATAAATGTTTTTTGTTTTTTAAAAATACAGTCAAACCTTTGTCCATCGACAGTACAGATACTGATACCACACACATCTGGGCTGTATCTGCTCAACTGTGGAATGTAGCTTGCAACCTTGAATTAAAACACAAAAAGTAAAATAAAAAAAAAAAAAAAAAAAGAAATATATCAAGTTTAACATCAGTTTACAAAAATGACAATAATTACAAATACAAACGGTGTGCAGAATATAAAAAAAAACTAAATCAATTAAATTAAAATCTAATAATAAATGTGTGAATAATTTATAAAAAAAAACTACAAAAAAGAAAATAAAAATAACTTTTAAAAAACTCAATAATAAAATCATAATAATAATAAATCAATAAAAATCCAAAACAAATAAAACAATAAATACTTTTTTTTTTTCATTAAAAAAATATACAAAATTAGGACTCCCCTTTTATCAATGAATATTACATACAAATAATTATATGTAAATCATAATTCATTGAGAACTAAAATATTACTATACAATTTTTTTTTTATCTCAGTTATGCATTATATATTCAGTTTCATGATTTTTTTCAGCAGATTTTAATAATTCATTATTAAAAACATCTGCTTTTGGAAGTCAGAAATTGTTTTTATAAACAATTGTGTTACTGATATGAATGAATTCAGAGAGAGAGAAAGAGATCTAATTTATTGCGCAATGTATACACACCAAAACACACACACACACACACACACACAACAAAAACACACACAACAAACACATGCAAACATATAAACAAAAACACACACAGATGCACTCATACAGAAATGAACACACACACACAAAACATGCACACACACACACACACACACACACACACACACACAGAAAAAACAACAAAACACACACACACAAACACACACACAAACACACACAAACACACACACACACACACACACAGCCAGACTGACAATGTAAGATAAGACACAACCAGGACACACAGGATTATTACGTCAGATTATCTGCATCCCCCCCATCCCTCTCTCTCCACACCAGGTCACCATGGTTAAATAACAACATGACATTAACATAATCAGACATCAACACCAGTTTGGCAACACTAACACAGCAGTATAAATTACACTCAATCCCTTAAGCTTTTATGTACAATAGTCTGCATGAAAAAAATCAGAGACAGTTAAAGCTACAGGTTTGAATTAATTAAAACTATGGATGAGTTAATTTATATATCATATTTTTTAGTAAAAGTATAATTTAAAACTAACATAGATGTGCATGTGAGGGTATATATATGTGTGTGTGTGTGTATAAATGTATGTGTATTTATATATATATATATATCTATGTGTGTTTATGTGTGTATATATATAGATTTATATATATATATATATATACAAGAGAGAGATGTATGTATGCATGTATACATATATATATATAGAGAGAGAGAGAGAGACAGAGAGAGAAAGAGAGAGAGAGAGAGAGAGATAATAATAATAAATAATAATTATACTACTACTACTACTCATTAACAAGTCAAATAACACATAATAATAATAATAATAATAAGAAGAAGAAGAAGAAGAAGAAAAAAAAACAAAAAACAACAGTCAAATGTATCAGAAACTGAGAAAGTAAAAAGAGGAAAAACCAATTTCAGAAATTGCTATGGATTATTTCAAGTCTTTCTTAGCATTTCAGGAAGAAACAGCACTGACTGATGTCTCTCTGGGCATTTAAAAGAAGTGCACACATCTTCAAAATGTTATTGATTAAAAGTAATGAAATCTTCTACAGAAACGATCCAGGGTCTTGGTAACATGCCAGTTGCTATTGGTTACCAAGCACAGAGAGATTACACTTCTGTAACGACTGGAAGAAAGACTACACCGCTTGATAGTAATTGCTTATGGACGAAACACAGAGAGAGAGAGAGAGAGAGAGAGAGAGAGAGAGAGAGAGAGAGAGAGAGAGAGAGAGAGAGAGATAAAATGTATATGATTTTTAATATCTGATTAAACACTGATTCATCCATCCTTATAGTTATTTACTCCTTTCATTCCTTTTATTTCTTCAGTTTATTCATCCATTTATCCATCCATCTGTTTCATTCATCCATCCCATCAATGATCCATTCATCCATCCTATTAATTCATCCATCTATCCATCCATCCATCTATGCATTCATCCATCTATCCATCCATCCATCCTTACATAACACATTCATTTCCATCTAACGTCAATCAAGTGATTAGTAATTTTTCTAAACATGAACACAATGAACTCTACATCTTTATCTGTTGTGAAAGGTTTTTAAGTTTATCATAAAAGTGAATTGCTTTAGATATTCTGACATATCAGGCTTATCTAGTCAAATGTTATAATGACACATATTTAAACAGTAAATTACTGTAACAGTCTTACTGAGAGTTTATGTAAGTTTATCACAAGAGTACTTGATGTGTGATAAATTTATCTCATACAAGAGGTTTAGAAAAAAAGAAAAAACAAAGGAAAAAACAAAAAAAATAAACTCGTTAAAAAATATCAAAATTATATATATATATATATATATAGAGAGAGAGAGAGAGAGAGAGAGAGAGAGAGAGAGAGATTTATAAATAATTTGTTTGCTCTTTTCTATTTAATCACATTTACAACAAATAAAACAAAGAAAGAAATAAAAATTAATAAATAAATTAAATAAATAAATAAATAAATAAATATATATATATCATTAAATAAATATAACAATAATTAAAAAATTTAATAAATAAAAAAAGTAATAATAAAATAATAACAAACAAAAAAAATAAAATAAAATAAATAAATAAATAGATAAATAAATAAATAAATAAACAAACAAATAAATAAAATAAGGGAGAAGAATGTGCTAAAATATTCACATGACAGACAGTAAACTACAGGAACAACCAGCAGTGTGTCAGAAAATACTGCTTACCTTCCCACTGTTGTTCTTTTTCACCTCAAAATACAGTTTCTCAATGTGCTGGGTAAATTCAGGGAACTCTGGTATGACAAATTTGTTCTGGAAAGCTTTGGCTATGAGGACACTGTTATCAGCTATACATCTGAAATTAATAGTGTGAAAATACAAAAATACTTCATAAGAAAGAATTTCAAGATATAATAATAAGAAGAGTAAAGAATAAAATTAATAATAATAATAATAATAATAATAATAATAATAATAATAATAATAATCATAGTAGTAGTAGTTGTAGTAGTGATACTAACAACAACAATAACAACTACAATAATAATAGAACAAAATAAAAATATAAAAAAGCAAATACTTAAATATCTATTACCATCATTATTAATCTGCTATTTCTGTGTAAACCAGGACCATTTCAAAGTCATATCCAGCTATCATTTTATATATATATATATGTACTAATTAGTTTACAGAAAGAAAAACAAGATCACTAACTCTCTAAATTTTTCTTTGTCTATCAACATGTAGTTGTCTTGTCCAGCACTTGACATTTCCATTTTCACTTTGTTCAACTTCTGCATACATTCTTGTAGTCTGGGGTCTTTTTTCCTTAATCCTGTGCTGAATAGTTCCTTGAAAACAGTAGAAATATGAAATATGTCTGTGTGTTAATATGTGTATGTGTTTATGAGTGCTCAATGTACACACATATACGTGTCTTGTATGTGTGTGTGTGTGTGTGTGTGTATTTATGTAGATATAAAGGTGTGACTGTATGTATGTATGTATGTATGTATTTATGTATGTATGTATGTATGTATGAATGTTTATATTTGTTACAAAATGATATAATAATAACTTGAAAGTGTCTACAAATACACATGTAATTTACAATATTATGATTAAAAGAAAAACATATAATAAATAAATAAATAAAAAATAAAACTCACTGTTAGAAATTTGTCAATAGAAATTTTGCCGTTACTGTCAGACAGATAAGTGATTAAGCTTTCTTCAAAGTTCCGTAACTCTAAGTGAAAATCCCTAAAGGTGAAACAAGACCATGTTATCATATGGAAATACAATGATTATTTTTGATTATTCTGTTTGAAGTCATTACTAAATAATAATAATAATAATAATAATAATAATAATAATAATAATAATAATAATAATAATAATAATAATAATAATAATAACAACAGATGAAATGGTGACAAATGTTTTTCATTTTCTTTTATTATCTGAATGGTTCTTTAACATGTTACGTCAAATGAAAAAAATATATCAGCTGTGTGTTTTAATATAACACTAAATCCTTCCTTTAGTTGTTGTTAATCTTTTTATTTTGTTGTTATAATAATAAGAATCCTGTGTCTGTAATTTATACATCGGCACAGGTACACCCAAACTGAAATGTTCTATCTTCATATCATTCTGGCCTTAATTTATCAAGTCATAAATATTGGGCATATGAGGGGGGTGTATTATGAAGGGTGGGAGGTGCAACCGAACTGATGATGTTCTGATATCATAAATATTATGTCAGACTGGTTTTGCCTGTCTGATTATGTTTTCCTAATTTATCAAGCTTATAAACACTGTTAAGCAGCAGTAGTAGTAGTTGTGATTGTAGTAATGGTGGTGATGTTAATGGTAGTGACAGAAGTAGAAGTAAAAATAGCAACAGAAATAGTAACAGCAATAGTAGTAGTTATGGTGGTGGTGGTGGTGGTAGTGGTGGTAGTAGTAGTAGTAGTAATAGTAGTATATATAACAGCAGTAGTAGCATATCCAAATTTGTAATAATTTAAAGACAAACTGAACACTAGATTTAGTAATAAAAATGTATTATTATAAAATATTAATTAAGTTGGGAATGAGTGAATAAATGAATGAATGAATGAATGAATGAATGAACAACAATAATAATAATATAGAAGATGATGATGATGATGAAGAAGAAGAAGAAGAATATATGTGCAGACATATCCAGATATGCCTGGTTATCGTGTTAGGGAAAGAAACTCGTGATATTGCAATTTACATCAACCGTTTCTTTGTTTGCGCAGTATACTACATTGTTTATTTTCAAATCGCTAGTTGTGCCGTAATTATTTACCCCGTGTCAGTTTGGAATACACGTACCGTGGCACGTAGATTTTTGTGAATACTCACCTGTCTGTGTCATCGGCTATTTTAAAAAGAAATCGGCGAAAGTCCAAACTGCCCTTCAAACAATTACTCCGAAAACGGCCAGAGTTCCAAATCTGACACGCTGACAGGAAGCGGCCACATTTCCAGCGCGTGAGGATGCTCATGGCAAAAAAAAAAAAAATGTTTACGAATAATTTCTCGTTAAAAATCTTGACGACTGATCTATAATTATTCGTACGTGATGTGTCCCGTACTTTCAAAAAAGACACTTGTTGTTTTGATTTTGTAAACAAACAGTCACAGTGGAATAAACAGTTAATTTACTGTTAGTCGTATCGGAGGCTGAAGGAGCCTAAACTAGGGACGAGAAAACCAACAGCCGAAGTATCACGTGCGTTTTGTTTTCTTCGCAATATCGATTCCATCGATAATTTCTGACACTGTTGGTAAAATTTAATCTAAGTCAAACTCATCGACCTGTATTGTGGAAATAATAATAATAATGGAAGAATACAAAAGCTCTTGACCTTCTAGGCTTGTATAGGACAGTAATTGTATTATTTTGAAGAGGTAGCGTTATTAGTAATAAACACTAACCTAAGTATTTTATTGCTAGATCATAATGATAAGCAAAACAATGCTTTTTTTTTCTTTCTTTTTTAAATCTGTTGTTAAGTATATGTTCGAAATTTATTGTTAAACAATACGTAAAATAAACTGATTAAAAAAATAATAATAATAATAATAATAATAAAAAATAAAAATAAAATACGATAAACATGTAACCTGTCAGTGGCAATTCAAATATTAATATATGTGTACGCAATTCTGTTTGTGTTTGAGAGAGAGAGAGAGAGAGAGAGAGAGAGAGAGAGAGAGAGAGAGAGAGAGAGAGAGAGAGAGTGTGTGTGTGTGTGTGTGTGTGTGTGTGTTTTGTGGAAATTAGTCTATCTGTAATCAGCGAAATGTTTTACTCTCATTTATGTCATAAAACGGTTAATGAAGGGGCATGAAAACAAGCACTATATCTCGAAAAAAATAAAAATAAAAACAACCAAAAAACAAAGCTGCAGCGGCAACAACAACGACATCAACTACAACAACAACAATAATAATACAGAAGAAGAAGTATAAGAAAAAAAAAAGCAACACGTTTTGTCTATACTATTGTTATTAAATTTCTGGAGGCATTTAAGTGGTGAAAATAGAAAGTAAAGCATCAAAATAAATGAATGAATTAAATTAAATAAATAAACAAAATAAAATTAAATTAAAATAATAAAATGAAATAAATAAATAAATAAAAATAATAAATAATAAATAAAATATAAATAAATAAATAAATAAATAACAACAAAAATAATGTTAACAAAAATAATAATAATTTTTTTTAAAAATAAAGTCTAACAGTTATTAAATAATGATACTGCATGTATTTGTGCACATAAACCTTCACATTACACCGAATGTTTAAAAACCGGATGGGGAGTTGTCGTTCCTTGTCAACGTTTTCACCTGCCAGGTAGAAAAACAAATTACCTGAATCACGTGACCATACAAAGGGGACGCCATTTTTGGATTTCAAACAATAACATGGTGCCGTTATGACATATTCACACATAATGGGTCCATTCAGACCCGTTTTATTTATTTTTATATATTTAACATTTCTTTCTGACTTTTCTGTCTCGTACCGGTACGAGGACATGGGCCGGTTGGTAGTGGCTGAGACGGATTACGGACCAGTTCGAGGACTCAGTATACGATCGCAATATGAACACAAACCTCATATGAGAATAAATATGTTCCTAGGTGTGCCTTATGCCAAGCGAATATCTCAATACAGTGACTGGAGGCGTGAGTTTAGATTCAAGGTAGGCGTTTAATATTAAACTCGAGAAGATGATCAGATTTCGTAACGTTTATAAATTTTTTAATAGGAAATTGAAAAAGGAAACAAACCCGGAAACAGCCTCTAAAGATACTCAAGTAACTTATTTGTAATTGATTTAATAGTTAATTACTGTAACCTATTTCAGTCAATGCTGTATAACAGATTCATCGAATATGGTGTATAAATTTTTTTGTGTTCCTGGGAAGGTACACATGAAATATTACTTGTTGCTAATTGATCAAAGTAGTGCGTAGAGCTATGTCAGCAAGTTTTACTGCTTTTAGTTGTATTAATATTTGTAAAATTACTGTAGATTTACTTACCTGATAGCACTGATTGAAAAGAAAATGTCTGGTGGCATTAAGTAATAATAATAATGATAATAATAATAATAATAATAATAATAATAATAATAATAATAATAATAATACAGTGTAAAAAGTAATTAATGAGTATTGAGGTCTTAGTATATTATAATGAATGAATTTTTTTAATTATTTGTTTATAAAGAAAACATTTTCAACAAATTTTCCTTTTTTCATATTTTTTGATTAACTGAGCAATGAATATTTATTAACATTTCAGCTTTCGCTCTCACTTATTGTCTGTCTAACCATCTCTCTCTCTCTCTCTCTCTCTCTCTCTCTCTCTCTCTCTCTCTCTCTCTCTCTCTCTCTCTCTCTCTCTCTCTCTCTCTCTCTCTCTCTCTCTCTCTCTCTCTCTCAGACTATATTAAATTCTGTTTCAGAATCCAGAACCTCCTTCCTGGTTTGATACATGGGATGCAACGTATCATCGTCCAGCTTGTGCGCAACAGCTTTGGCTGCTTCGAGAGACATTGCCCAACTACAACAACATCAGTGAAGACTGCCTCTACCTCAACATTTACACACCAGATGTAAGCACTGATGATGATAATGGTCAAGTTATTTTGTGTAATTTGAGTCTGTGTATGTATGTATGTATGGGTGGTGTGTATGTTTGCTTGTGTTGTATTTTTGTGTGTGTGTGTATTTGTGTGTATTTTTGTGTATGTGTGTATTCATGGTGTTTTTGTGTATGAATGGATATTTGTGTGACTGCATCTGTTTGTATATCTGTGTATGCATAAGTATGTGTGTGGCTGTGTGTATGTATGTGTGATTGTGTGTGTGTCTTAGACCATTGTGTCTGCTACAATAGCAGAGAAGTGAAAAGTCTGACTTGTTATAAACATAGTCACTAAAGTTACTGAAGAAATTAGTACATGGTGGAATTTTTTTTTTGAAACAAAAATAAAGGTAAAAAAATTCAATAAAGAAAAGGAGAAAGAGAAAGAAAAAGAAAGAAAGAAAAAAGCAACTGCAGCAGAATAATATTAAAAAAACAAAATAAATAAATAAAAGTTAAGATCTCAAGGAATATGAATACTAAATAATTAAGAAATAATGAATATGTGAAAACATATGTGGTTCATTCTCCAGAACATTACTTAAGTCAAAAACATATGTAAGTATGTCAGAGCAAACCCATTGCAATACTAGTAAATTGACACAAATAGAATGTTAAAATAATATAAATAAATAAAAAATAAAATGTTATTAATAGTAGTAGTAATAATAAAATAATTTTAAAAAGATGTTAAATAAATATTTAAAAAAAAAAAAAGGAAAGAAATAGTAATTCATTAAATTGAAAATAAAAGAACAAACACATATTGCAAGTAACATCCTCATATTGATATTATGTCAGGATGTAACTGTACAGTCACAGAGAAAATATTAACAGTTTTGTTTTTATTAAAAAATATTATGTTTCAGCTTCTCGATGAATCTGACATGTTAAACCCACCTCTGTACCCAGTCCTGGTTTTTATTCATGGCGGGGGGTGGACAATGGGCTCTGGTCAGCAGTACCCAGGAATATTCCTAGCTGAGCGATTCATTGTTGTGGTTACCATCAACTACCGGCTGAATGCTTTGGGTAAGAAACACACAGAAACACACACACACACACACACACACACACATGCACACACACACACACACACACATATATATGCTTAGATAATAAATGTTAGTCTGAGGAGAAGAATTAATAATTTTTCTTTTATAATAATTTTATTTTATTTTTTATTTTATTTTTTAATTTATGAAATCTGGTTATTTACACACTGCATTATTTAATGTATCTTAGTTTTAGTTTAATTGATTATTATTTAGTCTTTATTTATTTGTTCTGTTTCTTCTTTTTCTTTTCATTTCTTTCTTTATTTATTTCTTTATTTATTTATTTTCTTTGTCATTGGATATCGACTTATGCATTTTTATTTTTCTCTCTCGTAGGCTTCCTTAGTACAGGTGACCGACATTCACCTGGGAACTATGGGATGTGGGATCAAATCCAGGCACTGAGGTTTGTCAGGAAGACAATTCGAAGTTTCCGTGGCAACCCGGACATGATAACTTTAATGGGGCACAGTACAGGTGCTGTTAGTGTCGGACTTCATATTGTTTCACCAAGAAGTCAACGTAAGTCTTTATTTTATTTATTTATTTATTTTTTTAAATTTAAATTTAAAAATTCTTTTTTAATTTAATTTAATTTATTTATTTATTTATTTATTTATTTTTTTATTTTTTTATTTCAGATCTGTTCAAGCAGGGAATAATGATGAGTGGGTCAGATCTGTGCGAATGGGCGGTAATCAAACAGGAGGACGCCCGTAGCTATGCCCGTGCCCTCGGTTACGAGGTCGGTTGCCCAGGCAACCGACAACCAGAGGTTGATAGAGTGTCTGCGGATGTATCGCAGTTACGATGAAATCGTTAATGCATCTGCCAGGGTCTTTATGAAGGTATAAAAAAAAAAAAAAAAAAAATAACCTAAAAAATATAAAATAAACGTCTTAATGACAGCTTTTCATTTTGAGATATAAAAAATTACAGCCACAGCAACAACAAAAAAAAAACTAAACCCTTTATAAAAAAAAAACATGGTTTCCCCTCCCTAAAGATATTTAAAAGTTGAACGTTTCAACAAGTTGTCTAATTAAATGTCTTTAAATTTAAGGAAAATGTCAGTAAAAATAAAAGAAAAATTAAAAGAAAAAAGAAGAAGACACACACACAGACATGGACACACACAGACACACACACACACACACACACACACACACACACACACACACACACACACACACACACAGACACACACACACACACACACACACACACACACACAGACACACAGATGCACACTTTAGTTTAATTTGTATATTTCTGTTACAGCGTGGACAGGTGGGCAATCCGTGGGGTCCCGTTGTCGATGGCGATGTAGTGGGTGTGGACTACGCCTTCCTGCCTGACCCGCCCTACGACATCAGACGTCAGGGTCGTCACAGTCACATGCAGGTCATGTCAGGTCTCGTTCAAGATGAAGGGTCGTTTTTCATTCGTAAGTCTATTCATTCATTTATTCATTCATTTATTCATTCATTTATTCATGGCCAGGCCTCGTTCAAGATGAAGGGTCGTTTTTCATTCGTAAGTCTATTCATTCATTTATTCATGGCAGGCCTGGTTCAAGATGAAGGGTCGTTTTTCATTCATTCATTTATTCATTCATTTATTCATGGCTAGGCCTCATTCAAGATGAAGGGTCGTTTTTCATTCGTAAGTCGTCTATTCATTCATTTATTCATTCATTTATTCATGGCCAGGCCTCGTTCAAGATGAAGGGTCGTTTTTCATTCGTAAGTTTGTGAAAATATTGTTTTAACAAACTCTGCACTATATTTTCTTCTTCATTATTTATTTATTTATTTGTTTGTTTATTTTTTTATTTAATTTTCTGTTTTATTTATTCATTCATTCATTCATTTATTTATTCCTGGCAGGACTTGAAAGGTCTTTTTTCATTTGCAAGTTTGCAAAGGTATTGTTTTAATAATCTCTGGATTTATGTTTTTCTTCTTTGTTATTTATTTATTTGTTTGTTTATTTATTTATTTTTCTATTATTTACTTATGTATTCATTTATTCATTGATTTATTCATTGATTTATTTGTTTTTGTTTATTTATTTTTATATTTTTTTTAATTTTACACATGGAATATGCTTAATATTATGCTTAACAGTCTAAGTACATTTCATACAATTCCAAATGACATTTTGTTCCTAAACACCAGTCTTTAATAATGCTAAAATATAACAATAATATAACAAAAGGAAAAAATGCTGGAATTTGAATCCCTAATATATCCTTAACCGAAAACTTCCTTCTGATTAATTAGCAGCACAGTATATTTTATATACACCGTCCCACAGGTGGTAATAATACATACAATAACCATTGTTGTGTCAGTTACCAAGCACTAACTGGAATTAGAATTAGGTCATTGAGTCCCTCAAGAGGAACAGACCCAAAGACCCATGGCACATTGAGCAGACCTTCTATCAGTGAGCTACACCCACTACAATGATGATGATGATAACAACAACAACAGCAACAGCAACAACAACAATAATAATAATTATAAAATAATAATAACTTGTAATTACATTCTGTTTTTATTTTCAGCTAATTTGGCTAATCTTCTGGATGGCATCACTCCCGACCAGTTTCAGAACATCCTGCGAGAGTTTCTGAAAGACAGGGGCATCGTCGACTTGGTGACCACCACAGACGCAACATCGTTTCAGTACACGTACTGGCCACAGCCTACAAACTACAGCATGGTTCGACAGATGCTGACTGATGTTAGTAGTTAGAATTTTACTTTTCAATTTGGCTTTTGACTTTTATTTATTTCTTTTTTTTTAGAACATGAATAATTTTGACCCATGGAGAGCATAAAGTTTACAGCAAACTACTGGAATCCCTGGCTGATTGTTCAGTGAATATAAAGAAGAAGAAGAAGAAGAATTTGTATATTATATTGCTTATGTTATAGAGGATAACCCTTTGGTTATCCAGTACAATTCATAATGGAGGCAGAAATTAAATTAACAGAATTATTAAACATATATTAAAGATGTTCACTCTTGGTATTCAGAAATTTTTAATTATAGATTTTTATTCAAGAATAATAAAAGATTGCTATTATTTATTGTAATTACTATTTATGTAGTGTTAAAATACTACTACTACTGCTACTATAAGTGTGCTACTTCTACTCTTATTATAACTACCACAACTGCTACAAATAATTATGATTGTTATTATTATTAGTAGTAGTGATAGTATTACAATTATTATTATTGTAGTAGTAACAGCAGCATTAACAGCAACCTTAGTATTATTATTAATTTATTATTAGTAGTAGTAGCAGTAGTAGTACTAATAGTAGTACTAGTAGCATCATCATCAATATTATTATTATTGTTGTTGTTATTGTTAGTAGTAGTCGCAGTTATAGTAGTACCATCATCATCATCATCATCATTGTCATCATTATTATTATTGCTGTTGTTGTAGTTTTCATCACTGTATAGTCATTATTAACATTTGGATCTGTTATTTCTTGGGTTTATCAGATGATGTCAGACTACATGTTCGGAATGGGAGTTAATGAAATGCTGAGAACACAGGTTCAATACAGCACAACGTTCTTCTATGTTTTCAAGTACAAGTCTTGGTTTGATTACCTGCCTCCTTGGAGAGGTGAGTTCTTTTGTTTTATTACTCTCATTGTTGTTGTAATAATAAGATTTAAATATAATTATTTACAGTGGTGTTATTGTTAATAATGTTTTATTTATTATTTTATTACTGTTATTATTATTATTGTTGTTATTTTTATTTTGATCAGTTTCACCATTATCATAATATTGTTGTTGTGGTTGTTGTTGTTGTTGTTCTTTTTCTTCTTCTTCATCGTCTTCTTCTTCTTATTATTATTATTCTTGCTGTTTTTTTCTTCCTATTATTGTTGTTGTTGTTGTTCTTCTTGTTCTTGTTCTTCTTGTTCTTGTTCTGCTTCTTCTTCTTCTTCTTCTTCTTCTTCTTCTTCTTCTTCTTCTCATTCTTGTTCTGCTTCTTCTTCTTCTTCTTCTTCTTCTTCTTCTTCCTCTTCATATTATTATTATTATTATTATAATAAATTAATTTTTACCAGGGATTGCCCATGGCAGTGATCTCCAGTATGTCTTTGGTTTCCCATTCTTCAATGAGACGTACACGAACCTAACTGGACTTCGTCCACGTCAGTGGTACGACTACTCGGACCGCAACATCAGCCAGTACATGATCAACATGTTCACAAACTTCACTGCTAGAGGGTGAGTAGTTGTGATGTCTGTCTCTGTCTGTCTGTCTGTCTATGTCTGACTGTCTCTCTCTCGCTTTCTCAGTAAAAGTGTTCTTGGATTATCAGGAAATCACA